>CALNHX010000942.1:0-267626 GCA_940337035.1 Agriotes lineatus
GTGTGCATGAGGAGCCTATTTAGCCGTATAAAACTGTTATATTAAATTTTTCTGCATCAAAATAATTCAAGTTTAACAGTCTAGTACTAAGGTGCGCTAGAACGTCTGAAAAGCACGTTTTTCAGTAAATATTGACTACAGAAGATTTTATTGTACTACTATAATACACAGTGTCGATCTAAATAAAATAATTTGTGTCCTGGTAAGTGTGCCCTCATTAACAGGTTATTGATAGCATGCTTAGAATTGATTGCAGAGGTTATAAACATTGTAGGAGTGCATTAGGAGCTTATTTAGCCATATAAAACTGCTATATTAAATTTTTTTGCAGCAAAATAATTCAAGTTTAATAGTATAGTACTAAGGTGCGCTAGAACGTCTGAAATGCATGTTTTTCAGTAAATATTGACTACAGAAAATTTTATTGTACTACTATAATACATAGTGTCGATCAAAATATAATTATTTTTGTCCTTGTAAGCGTGCCACCATTAATAGGTGCTCTATAACTTGCTAAGAATTGATTGCAGAAGTTGTAAACGTTCTAGGAGTGCATGAGGAGCCTATTTAGCCGTATAAAACTGTTATATTAAATTTTTCTGCATCAAAATAATTCAAGTTTAACAGTCTAGTACTAAGGTGCGCTAGAACGTCTGAAAAGCACGTTTTTCAGTAAATATTGACTACAGAAAATTTTATTGTACTACTATAATACACAGTATCGATCAAAATATAATAATTTTTGTCCTGGTAAGTGTGCCCTCATTAACAGGTTATTGATAGCATGCTTAGAATTGATTGCAGAGGTTATAAACGTTGTAGGAGTGCATTAGGAGCCTATTTAGCCGTATAAAACTGCTATATAAAATTTTTTTGCATCAAAATAATTCAAGTTTAACATTCTAGTACTAAGGTGCGCTAGAACGTCTGAAAAGCACGTTTTTCAGTAAATATTGACTACAGGAAATTTTATTGTACTACTATAATACATAGTGTCGATCAAAATATAATAATTTTTGTCCTTTTAAGCGTGCCACCATTAATAGTAGCTCTATAACTTGCTAAGAATTGATTGCAGAAGTTGTAAACGTTCTAGGAGTGCTTGAGGAGCCTATATAGCCGTATAAAACTGCTACATTAAATTTTTTTGCATCAAAATAATTCAAATTTAATAGTATTGTACTTAGGTGCGCTAGAACGTCTGAAATGCATGTTTTTCAGTAAATATTGACTACAGAAAATTTTATTGTACTACTATAATACATAGTGTCGATCAAAATATAATAATTTTTGTCCTTGTAAGCGTGCCACCATTAATAGGTGCTCTATAACTTGCTAAGAATTGATTGCAGAAGTTGTAGACGTTGTAGGAGTGCTTGAGGAACCTATTTAGCCGTATAAAACTGCTATATTAAATTTTTTTGCATCAAAATAATTCAAATTTAATAGTATTCTACTTAGGTGCGCTAGAACGTCTGAAATGCATGTTTTTCAGTAAATATTGACTACAGAAAATTTTATTGTACTACTATAATACATAGTGTCGATCAAAATATAATTATTTTTGTCCTTGTAAGCGTGCCACCATTAATAGGTGCTCTATAACTTGCTAAGAATTGATTGCAGAAGTTGTAAACGTTCTAGGTGTGCATGAGGAGCCTATTTAGCCGTATAAAACTGTTATATTAAATTTTTCTGCATCAAAATAATTCAAGTTTAACAGTCTAGTACTAAGGTGCGCTAGAACGTCTGAAAAGCACGTTTTTCAGTAAATATTGACTACAGAAGATTTTATTGTACTACTATAATACACAGTGTCGATCTAAATATAATAATTTGTGTCCTGGTAAGTGTGCCCTCATTAACAGGTTATTGATAGCATGCTTAGAATTGATTGCAGAGGTTATAAACATTGTAGGAGTGCATTAGGAGCTTATTTAGCCATATAAAACTGCTATATTAAATTTTTTTGCAGCAAAATAATTCAAGTTTAATAGTATAGTACTAAGGTGCGCTAGAACGTCTGAAATGCATGTTTTTCAGTAAATATTGACTACAGAAAATTTTATTGTACTACTATAATACATAGTGTCGATCAAAATATAATTATTTTTGTCCTTGTAAGCGTGCCACCATTAATAGGTGCTCTATAACTTGCTAAGAATTGATTGCAGAAGTTGTAAACGTTCTAGGAGTGCATGAGGAGCCTATTTAGCCGTATAAAACTGTTATATTAAATTTTTCTGCATCAAAATAATTCAAGTTTAACAGTCTAGTACTAAGGTGCGCTAGAACGTCTGAAAAGCACGTTTTTCAGTAAATATTGACTACAGAAAATTTTATTGTACTACTATAATACACAGTATCGATCAAAATATAATAATTTTTGTCCTGGTAAGTGTGCCCTCATTAACAGGTTATTGATAGCATGCTTAGAATTGATTGCAGAGGTTATAAACGTTGTAGGAGTGCATTAGGAGCCTATTTAGCCGTATAAAACTGCTATATAAAATTTTTTTGCATCAAAATAATTCAAGTTTAACATTCTAGTACTAAGGTGCGCTAGAACGTCTGAAAAGCACGTTTTTCAGTAAATATTGACTACAGGAAATTTTATTGTACTACTATAATACATAGTGTCGATCAAAATATAATAATTTTTGTCCTTTTAAGCGTGCCACCATTAATAGTAGCTCTATAACTTGCTAAGAATTGATTGCAGAAGTTGTAAACGTTATAGGAGTGCTTGAGGAGCCTATATAGCCGTATAAAACTGCTACATTAAATTTTTTTGCATCAAAATAATTCAAATTTAATAGTATTGTACTTAGGTGCGCTAGAACGTCTGAAATGCATGTTTTTCAGTAAATATTGACTACAGAAAATTTTATTGTACTACTATAATACATAGTGTCGATCAAAATATAATTATTTTATCTTTGATAAGCGTGCCAGCATTAACAGGTTATTGATAACTTGCTAAGAATTGATTGAAGAAGTTGTAAACGTTGTAGGAGTGCTTGAGGAGCCTATATAGCCGTATAAAACTGCTACATTAAATTTGTTTGCATCAAAATAATTCAAATTTAATAGTATTGTACTTAGGTGCGCTAGAACGTCTGAAATGCATGTTTTTCAGTAAATATTGACTACAGAAAATTATATTGTACTACTATAATACATAGTGTCGATCAAAATATAATTATTTTTGTCCTTGTAAGCGTGCCACCATTAATAGGTGCTCTATAACTTGCTAAGAATTGATTGCAGAAGTTGTAAACGTTCTAGGAGTGCATGAGGAGCCTATTTAGCCGTATAAAACTGTTATATTAAATTTTTCTGCATCAAAATAATTCAAGTTTAACAGTCTAGTACTAAGGTGCGCTAGAACGTCTGAAAAGCACGTTTTTCAGTAAATATTGACTACAGAAGATTTTATTGTAATACTATAATACACAGTGTCGATCTAAATATAATAATTTGTGTCCTGGTAAGTGTGCCCTCATTAACAGGTTATTGATAGCATGCTTAGAATTGATTGCAGAGGTTATAAACATTGTAGGAGTGCATTAGGAGCCTATTTAGCCATATAAAACTGCTATATTAAATTTTTTTGCATCAAAATAATTCAAGTTTAATAGTATAGTACTAAGGTGCGCTAGAACGTCTGAAATGCATGTTTTTCAGTAAATATTGACTACAGAAAATTTTATTGTACTACTATAATACACAGTGTCGATCAAAATATAATAATTCTTGTCCTGGTAAGTGTGCCCTCATTAACAGGTTAATGATAGCATGCTTAGAATTGATTGCAGAGGTTATAAACGTTGTAGGAGTGCAATAGGAGCCTTTTTAGCCGTATAAAACTGCTATATAAAATTTTTTTGCATCAAAATAATTCAAGTTTAACAGTCTAGTACTAAGGTGCGCTAGAACGTCTGAAAAGCACGTTTTTCAGTAAATATTGACTACAGGAAATTTATTGTACTACTATAATACATAGTGTCGATCAAAATATAATAATTTTTGTCCTTGTAAGCGTGCCACCATTAATAAGTGCTCTATAACTTGCTAAGAATTGATTGCAGAGGTTATAAACATTGTAGGAGTGCATTAGGAGCCTATTTAGCCGTATAAAACTCCTATATTAATTTTTTTTGCATCAAAATAATTCAAGTTTAATAGTATAGTACTTAGGTGTGCTAGAACGTCTGAAATGCATGTTTTTCAGTAAATATTGACTACAGAAAATTTTATTGTACTACTATAATACATAGTGTCGATCAAAATATAATAATTTTTGTCCTTGTAAGCGTGCCACCATTAATAGGTGCTCTATAACTTGCTAAGAATTGATTGCAGAAGTTGTAAACGTTCTAGGAGTGCATGAGGAGCCTATTTAGCCGTATAAAACTGTTATATTAAATTTTTCTGCATCAAAATAATTCAAGTTTAACAGTCTAGTACTAAGGTGCGCTAGAACGTCTGAAAAGCACGTTTTTCAGTAAATATTGACTACAGAAGATTTTATTGTAATACTATAATACACAGTGTCGATCTAAATATAATAATTTGTGTCCTGGTAAGTGTGCCCTCATTAACAGGTTATTGATAGCATGCTTATAATTGATTGCAGAGGTTATAAACATTGTAGGAGTGCATTAGGAGCCTATTTAGCCATATAAAACTGCTATATTAAATTTTTTTGCATCAAAATAATTCAAGTTTAATAGTATAGTACTAAGGTGCGCTAGAACGTCTGAAATGCATGTTTTTCAGTAAATATTGACTACAGAAAATTTTATTGTACTACTATAATACACAGTGTCGATCAAAATATAATAATTTTTGTCCTGGTAAGTGTGCCCTCATTAACAGGTTATTGATAGCATGCTTAGAATTGATTGCAGAGGTTATAAACGTTGTAGGAGTGCATTAGGAGCCTATTTAGCCGTATAAAACTGCTATATAAAATTTTTTTGCATCAAAATAATTCAAGTTTAACAGTCTAGTACTAAGGTGCGCTAGAACGTCTGAAAAGCACGTTTTTCAGTAAATATTGACTACAGAAAATTTTATTGTACTACTATAATACACAGTGTCGATCAAAATATAATTATTTTATCTTTGATAAGCGTGCCAGCATTAACAGGTTATTGATAACTTGCTAAGAATTGATTGAAGAAGTTGTAAACGTTGTAGGAGTGCTTGAGGAGCCTATATAGCCGTATAAAACTGCTACATTAAATTTGTTTGCATCAAAATAATTCAAATTTAATAGTATTGTACTTAGGTGCGCTAGAACGTCTGAAATGCATGTTTTTCAGTAAATATTGACTACAGAAAATTTTATTGTACTACTATAATACATAGTGTCGATCAAAATATAATAATTTTTGTCCTTGTAAGCGTGCCACCATTAATAGGTGCTCTATAACTTGCTAAGAATTGATTGCAGAAGTTGTAGACGTTGTAGGAGTGCTTGAGGAACCTATATAGCCGTATAAAACTGCTATATTAAATTTTTTTGCATCAAAATAATTCAAATTTAATAGTATTGTACTTAGGTGCGCTAGAACGTCTGAAATGCATGTTTTTCAGTAAATATTGACTACAGAAAATTTTATTGTACTACTATAATACATAGTGTCGATCAAAATATAATTATTTTTGTCCTTGTAAGCGTGCCACCATTAATAGGTGCTCTATAACTTGCTAAGAATTGATTGCAGAAGTTGTAAACGTTCTAGGAGTGCATTAGGAGCCTATTCAGCCGTATAAAACTGTTATATTAAATTTTTCTGCATCAAAATAATTCAAGTTTAACAGTCTAGTACTAAGGTGCGCTAGAACGTCTGAAAAGCACGTTTTTCAGTAAATATTGACTACAGAAGATTTTATTGTACTACTATAATACACAGTGTCGATCTAAATATAATAATTTGTGTCCTGGTAAGTGTGCCCTCATTAACAGGTTATTGATAGCATGCTTAGAATTGATTGCAGAAGTTATAAACGTTGTAGGAGTGCATTAGAAGCCTATTTAGCCGTATAAAACTGCTATATAAAATTTTTTTGCATCAAAATAATTCAAGTTTAACAGTCTAGTACTAAGGTGCGCTAGAACGTCTGAAAAGCACGTTTTTCAGTAAATATTGACTACAGAAGATTTTATTGTACTACTATAATACACAGTGTCGATCTAAATATAATAATTTGTGTCCTGGTAAGTGTGCCCTCATTAACAGGTTATTGATAGCATGCTTAGAATTGATTGCAGAGGTTATAAACATTGTAGGAGTGCATTAGGAGCTTATTTAGCCATATAAAACTGCTATATTAAATTTTTTTTGCATCAAAATAATTCAAGTTTAATAGTATAGTACTAAGGTGCGCTAGAACGTCTGAAATGCATGTTTTTCAGTAAATATTGACTACAGAAAATTTTATTGTACTACTATAATACATAGTGTCGATCAAAATATAATTATTTTTGTCCTTGTAAGCGTGCCACCATTAATAGGTGCTCTATAACTTGCTAAGAATTGATTGCAGAAGTTGTAAACGTTCTAGGAGTGCATGAGGAGCCTATTTAGCCGTATAAAACTGTTATATTAAATTTTTCTGCATCAAAATAATTCAAGTTTAACAGTCTAGTACTAAGGTGCGCTAGAACGTCTGAAAAGCACGTTTTTCAGTAAATATTGCCTACAGAAAATTTTATTGTACTACTATAATACACAGTGTCGATCAAAATATAATAATTTTTGTCCTGGTAAGTGTGCCCTCATTAACAGGTTATTGATAGCATGCTTAGAATTGATTGCAGAAGTTATAAACGTTGTAGGAGTGCATTAGAAGCCTATTTAGCCGTATAAAACTGCTATATAAAATTTTTTTGCATCAAAATAATTCAAGTTTAACAGTCTAGTACTAAGGTGCGCTAGAACGTCTGAAAAGCACGTTTTTCAGTAAATATTGACTACAGGAAATTTTATTGTACTACTATAATACATAGTGTCGATCAAAATATAATAATTTTTGTCCTTGTAAGCGTGCCACCATTAATAGTTGCTCTATAACTTGCTAAGAATTGATTGCAGAAGTTGTAAACGTTCTAGGAGTGCTTGAGGAGCTTATATAGCCGTATAAAACTGCTACATTAACTTTTTTTGCATCAAAATAATTCAAATTTAATAGTATTGTACTTAGGTGCGCTAGAACGTCTGAAATGCATGTTTTTCAGTAAATATTGACTACAGAAAATTTTATTGTACTAGTATAATACATAGTGTCGATCAAAATATAATTATTTTATCTTTGATAAGCGTGCCAGCATTAACAGGTTATTGATAACTTGCTAAGAATTGATTGAAGAAGTTGTAAACGTTGTAGGAGTGCTTGAGGAGCCTATATAGCCGTATAAAACTGCTACATTAAATTTGTTTGCATCAAAATAATTCAAATTTAATAGTATTGTACTTAGGTGCGCTAGAACGTCTGAAATGCATGTTTTTCAGTAAATATTGACTACAGAAAATTTTATTGTACTACTATAATACATAGTGTCGATCAAAATATAATTATTTTTGTCCTTGTAAGCGTGCCACCATTAATAGGTGCTCTATAACTTGCTAAGAATTGATTGCAGAAGTTGTAAACGTTCTAGGAGTGCATGAGGAGCCTATTTAGCCGTATAAAACTGTTATATTAAATTTTTCTGCATCAAAATAATTCAAGTTTAACAGTCTAGTACTAAGGTGCGCTAGAACGTCTGAAAAGCACGTTTTTCAGTAAATATTGACTACAGAAGATTTTATTGTAATACTATAATACACAGTGTCGATCTAAATATAATAATTTGTGTCCTGGTAAGTGTGCCCTCATTAACAGGTTATTGATAGCATGCTTAGAATTGATTGCAGAGGTTATAAACATTGTAGGAGTGCATTAGGAGCCTATTTAGCCATATAAAACTGCTATATTAAATTTTTTTGCATCAAAATAATTCAAGTTTAATAGTATAGTACTAAGGTGCGCTAGAACGTCTGAAATGCATGTTTTTCAGTAAATATTGACTACAGAAAATTTTATTGTACTACTATAATACATAGTGTCGATCAAAATATAATAATTCTTGTCCTGGTAAGTGTGCCCTCATTAACAGGTTATTGATAGCATGCTTAGAATTGATTGCAGAGGTTATAAACGTTGTAGGAGTGCATTAGGAGCCTATTTAGCCGTATAAAACTGCTATATAAAATTTTTTTGCATCAAAATAATTCATGTTTAACAGTCTAGTACTAAGGTGCGCTAGAACGTCTGAAAAGCACGTTTTTCAGTAAATATTGACTACAGGAAATTTTATTGTACTACTATAATACATAGTGTCGATCAAAATATAATAATTTTTGTCCTTGTAAGCGTGCCACCATTAATAGGTGCTCTATAACTTGCTAAGAATTGATTGCAGAAGTTGTAAACGTTGTAGGAGTGCTTGAGAAGCCTATATAGCCGTATAAAACTGCTACATTAAATTTTTTTGCATCAAAATAATTCAAATTTAATAGTATTGTACTTAGGTGCGCTAGAACGTCTGAAATGCATGTTTTTCAGTAAATATTGACTACAGAAAATTTTATTGTACTACTATAATACATAGTGTCGATCAAAATATAATTATTTTTGTCCTTGTAAGCGTGCCACCATTAATAGGTGCTCTATAACTTGCTAAGAATTGATTGCAGAGGTTGTAAACGTTCTAGGAGTGCATGAGGAGCCTATTTAGCCGTATAAAACTGTTATATTAAATTTTTCTGCATCAAAATAATTTAAGTTTAACAGTCTAGTACTAATGTGCGCTAGAACGTCTGAAAAGCGCGTTTTTCAGTAAATATTGACTACAGAAGATTTTATTGTACTACTATAATACACAGTGTCGATCTAAATATAATAATTTGTGTCCTGGTAAGTGTGCCCTCATTAACAGGTTATTGATAGCATGCTTAGAATTGATTGCAGAGGTTATAAACATTGTAGGAGTGGATTAGGAGTATATTTAGCCATATAAAACTGCTATATTAAATTTTTTTGCATCAAAATAATTCAAGTTTAATAGTATAGTACGAAGGTGCGCTAGAACGTCTGAAATGTATGTTTTTCAGTAAATATTGACTACAGAAAATTTTATTGTACTACTATAATACACAGTGTCGATCAAAATATAATCATTTTTGTCCTGGTAAGTGTGCCCTCATTAACAGGTTATTGATAGCATGCTTAGAATTGATTGCAGAGGCTATAAACGTTGTAGGAGTGCATTAGGAGCCTATTTAGCCGTATAAAACTGCTATATAAAATTTTTTTGCATCAAAATAATTCAAGTTTAACAGTCTAGTACTAAGGTGCGCTAGAACGTCTGAAAAGCACGTTTTTCAGTAAATATTGACAACAGGAAATTTTATTGTACTACTATAATACATAGTGTCGATCAAAATATAATAATTTTTGTCCTTGTAAGCGTGCCACCATTAATAAGTGCTCTATAACTTGCTAAGAATTGATTGCAGAGGTTATAAACATTGTAGGAGTGCATTAGGAGCCTATTTAGCCGTATAAAACTCCTATATTAATTTTTTTTGCATCAAAATAATTCAAGTTTAATAGTATAGTACTAAGGTGCGCTAGAACGTCTGAAATGCATGTTTTTCAGTAAATATTGACTACAGAAAATTTTATTGTACTACTATAATACATAATGTGGATCAAAATATAATAATTTTTGTCGTTGTAAGCGTGCCATCACTAATAGGTGCTCTATAACTTGCTAGGAATTGATTGCCGAAGTTGTAAACGTTGTACGAGTGCATTATGAGCTTATTTAGCCGTATAAAACTGCTATATTAAATTTTTCTGATCAGAATAAATCAAGTTTAATAGAAATGTGTTAAGGTACGCTAGAACGTCTGAAAAGCACGTTTTTCAGTCAATATTGACTACAGGAAATTTTATTGTACTACTATAATACATAGTGTCGATCAAAATATAATAATTTTTGTCCTTGTAAGCGTGCCACCATTAATAGGTGCTCTATAACTTGCTAAGAATTGATTGCAGAAGTTGTAAACGTTCTAGGAGTGCATGAGGAGCCTATTTAGCCGTATAGAACTGTTATATTAAATTTTTCTTCATCAAATTAATTCAAGTTTAACAGTCTAGTACTAAGGTGCGCTAGAACGTCTGAAAAGCACGTTTTTCAGTAAATATTGACTACAGAAGATTTTATTGTAATACTATAATACACAGTGTCGATCTAAATATAATAATTTGTGTCCTGGTAAGTGTGCCCTCATTAACAGGTTATTGATAGCATGCTTATTATTGATTGGAGAGGTTATAAACATTGTAGGAGTGCATTAGGAGCCTATTTAGCCATATAAAACTGCTATATTAAATTTTTTTGCATCAAAATAATTCAAGTTTAACAGTCTAGTACTAAGGTGCGCTAGAACATCTGAAAAGCACGTTTTTCAGTAAATATTGACTACAGGAAATATTATTGTACTACTATAATACATAATGTCGATCTAAATATAATAATTTGTGTCCTGGTAAGTGTGCCCTCATTAACAGGTTATTGATAGCATGCTTAGAATTGATTGCAGAAGTTGTAAACGTTCTAGGTGTGCATGAGGAGCCTATTTAGCCGTATAAAACTGTTATATTAAATTTTTCTGCATCAAAATAATTCAAGTTTAACAGTCTAGTACTAAGGTGCGCTAGAACGTCTGAAAAGCACGTTTTTCAGTAAATATTGACTACAGAAGATTTTATTGTACTACTATAATACACAGTGTCGATCTAAATATAATAATTTGTGTCCTGGTAAGTGTGCCCTCATTAACAGGTTATTGATAGCATGCTTAGAATTGATTGCAGGGGTTATAAACATTGTAGGAGTGCATTAGGAGCTTATTTAGCCATATAAAACTGCTATATTAAATTTTTTTGCATCAAAATAATTCAAGTTTAATAGTATAGTACTAAGGTGCGCTAGAACGTCTGAAATGCATGTTTTTCAGTAAATATTGACTACAGAAAATTTTATTGTACTACTATAATACATAGTGTCGATCAAAATATAATTATTTTTGTCCTTGTAAGCGTGCCACCATTAATAGGTGCTCTATAACTTGCTAAGAATTGATTGCAGAAGTTGTAAACGTTCTAGGAGTGCATGAGGAGCCTATTTAGCCGTATAAAACTGTTATATTAAATTTTTCTGCATCAAAATAATTCAAGTTTAACAGTCTAGTACTAAGGTGCGCTAGAACGTCTGAAAAGCACGTTTTTCAGTAAATATTGCCTACAGAAAATTTTATTGTACTACTATAATACACAGTGTCGATCAAAATATAATAATTTTTGTCCTGGTAAGTGTGCCCTCATTAACAGGTTATTGATAGCATGCTTAGAATTGATTGCAGAAGTTATAAACGTTGTAGGAGTGCATTAGAAGCCTATTTAGCCGTATAAAACTGCTATATAAAATTTTTTTGCATCAAAATAATTCAAGTTTAACAGTCTAGTACTAAGGTGCGCTAGAACGTCTGAAAAGCACGTTTTTCAGTAAATATTGACTACAGGAAATTTTATTGTACTACTATAATACATAGTGTCGATCAAAATATAATAATTTTTGTCCTTGTAAGCGTGCCACCATTAATAGTTGCTCTATAACTTGCTAAGAATTGATTGCAGAAGTTGTAAACGTTCTAGGAGTGCTTGAGGAGCTTATATAGCCGTATAAAACTGCTACATTAACTTTTTTTGCATCAAAATAATTCAAATTTAATAGTATTGTACTTAGGTGCGCTAGAACGTCTGAAATGCATGTTTTTCAGTAAATATTGACTACAGAAAATTTTATTGTACTAGTATAATACATAGTGTCGATCAAAATATAATTATTTTATCTTTGATAAGCGTGCCAGCATTAACAGGTTATTGATAACTTGCTAAGAATTGATTGAAGAAGTTGTAAACGTTGTAGGAGTGCTTGAGGAGCCTATATAGCCGTATAAAACTGCTACATTAAATTTGTTTGCATCAAAATAATTCAAATTTAATAGTATTGTACTTAGGTGCGCTAGAACGTCTGAAATGCATGTTTTTCAGTAAATATTGACTACAGAAAATTTTATTGTACTACTATAATACATAGTGTCGATCAAAATATAATTATTTTTGTCCTTGTAAGCGTGCCACCATTAATAGGTGCTCTATAACTTGCTAAGAATTGATTGCAGAAGTTGTAAACGTTCTAGGAGTGCATGAGGAGCCTATTTAGCCGTATAAAACTGTTATATTAAATTTTTCTGCATCAAAATAATTCAAGTTTAACAGTCTAGTACTAAGGTGCGCTAGAACGTCTGAAAAGCACGTTTTTCAGTAAATATTGACTACAGAAGATTTTATTGTAATACTATAATACACAGTGTCGATCTAAATATAATAATTTGTGTCCTGGTAAGTGTGCCCTCATTAACAGGTTATTGATAGCATGCTTAGAATTGATTGCAGAGGTTATAAACATTGTAGGAGTGCATTAGGAGCCTATTTAGCCATATAAAACTGCTATATTAAATTTTTTTGCATCAAAATAATTCAAGTTTAATAGTATAGTACTAAGGTGCGCTAGAACGTCTGAAATGCATGTTTTTCAGTAAATATTGACTACAGAAAATTTTATTGTACTACTATAATACACAGTGTCGATCAAAATATAATAATTCTTGTCCTGGTAAGTGTGCCCTCATTAACAGGTTATTGATAGCATGCTTAGAATTGATTGCAGAGGTTATAAACGTTGTAGGAGTGCATTAGGAGCCTATTTAGCCGTATAAAACTGCTATATAAAATTTTTTTGCATCAAAATAATTCATGTTTAACAGTCTAGTACTAAGGTGCGCTAGAACGTCTGAAAAGCACGTTTTTCAGTAAATATTGACTACAGGAAATTTTATTGTACTACTATAATACATAGTGTCGATCAAAATATAATAATTATTGTCCTTGTAAGCGTGCCACCATTAATAAGTGCTCTATAACTTGCTAAGAATTGATTGCAGAGGTTATAAACATTGTAGGAGTGCATTAGGAGACTATTTAGCCGTATAAAACTCCTATATTAATTTTTTTTGCATCAAAATAATTCAAGTTTAATAGTATAGTACTAAGGTGCGCTAGAACGTCTGAAATGCATGTTTTTCAGTAAATATTGACTACAGAAAATTTTATTGTACTACTATAATACATAATGTGGATCAAAATATAATAATTTTTGTCGTTGTAAGCGTGCCATCACTATTAGGTGCTCTATAACTTGCTAGGAATTGATTGCCGAAGTTGTAAACGTTGTACGAGTGCATTACGAGCTTATTTAGCCGTATAAAACTGCTATATTAAATTTTTCTGATCAGAATAAATCAAGTTTAATTGAAATGTGTTAAGGTACGCTAGAACGTCTGAAAAGCACGTTTTTCAGTCAATATTGACTACAGGAAATTTTATTGTACTACTATAATACATAGTGTCGATCAAAATATAATAATTTTTGTCCTTGTAAGCGTGCCACCATTAATAGGTGCTCTATAACTTGCTAAGAATTGATTGCAGAAGTTGTAAACGTTGTAGGAGTGCTTGAGAAGCCTATATAGCCGTATAAAACTGCTACATTAAATTTTTTTGCATCAAAATAATTCAAATTTAATAGTATTGTACTTAGGTGCGCTAGAACGTCTGAAATGCATGTTTTTCAGTAAATATTGACTACAGAAAATTTTATTGTACTACTATAATACATAGTGTCGATCAAAATATAATTATTTTTGTCCTTGTAAGCGTGCCACCATTAATAGGTGCTCTATAACTTGCTAAGAATTGATTGCAGAGGTTGTAAACGTTCTAGGAGTGCATGAGGAGCCTATTTAGCCGTATAAAACTGTTATATTAAATTTTTCTGCATCAAAATAATTTAAGTTTAACAGTCTAGTACTAATGTGCGCTAGAACGTCTGAAAAGCGCGTTTTTCAGTAAATATTGACTACAGAAGATTTTATTGTACTACTATAATACACAGTGTCGATCTAAATATAATAATTTGTGTCCTGGTAAGTGTGCCCTCATTAACAGGTTATTGATAGCATGCTTAGAATTGATTGCAGAGGTTATAAACATTGTAGGAGTGGATTAGGAGTATATTTAGCCATATAAAACTGCTATATTAAATTTTTTTGCATCAAAATAATTCAAGTTTAATAGTATAGTACGAAGGTGCGCTAGAACGTCTGAAATGTATGTTTTTCAGTAAATATTGACTACAGAAAATTTTATTGTACTACTATAATACACAGTGTCGATCAAAATATAATCATTTTTGTCCTGGTAAGTGTGCCCTCATTAACAGGTTATTGATAGCATGCTTAGAATTGATTGCAGAGGCTATAAACGTTGTAGGAGTGCATTAGGAGCCTATTTAGCCGTATAAAACTGCTATATAAAATTTTTTTGCATCAAAATAATTCAAGTTTAACAGTCTAGTACTAAGGTGCGCTAGAACGTCTGAAAAGCACGTTTTTCAGTAAATATTGACAACAGGAAATTTTATTGTACTACTATAATACATAGTGTCGATCAAAATATAATAATTTTTGTCCTTGTAAGCGTGCCACCATTAATAAGTGCTCTATAACTTGCTAAGAATTGATTGCAGAGGTTATAAACATTGTAGGAGTGCATTAGGAGCCTATTTAGCCGTATAAAACTCCTATATTAATTTTTTTTGCATCAAAATAATTCAAGTTTAATAGTATAGTACTAAGGTGCGCTAGAACGTCTGAAATGCATGTTTTTCAGTAAATATTGACTACAGAAAATTTTATTGTACTACTATAATACATAATGTGGATCAAAATATAATAATTTTTGTCGTTGTAAGCGTGCCATCACTAATAGGTGCTCTATAACTTGCTAGGAATTGATTGCCGAAGTTGTAAACGTTGTACGAGTGCATTACGAGCTTATTTAGCCGTATAAAACTGCTATATTAAATTTTTCTGATCAGAATAAATCAAGTTTAATAGAAATGTGTTAAGGTACGCTAGAACGTCTGAAAAGCACGTTTTTCAGTCAATATTGACTACAGGAAATTTTATTGTACTACTATAATACATAGTGTCGATCAAAATATAATAATTTTTGTCCTTGTAAGCGTGCCACCATTAATAGGTGCTCTATAACTTGCTAAGAATTGATTGCAGAAGTTGTAAACGTTCTAGGAGTGCATGAGGAGCCTATTTAGCCGTATAGAACTGTTATATTAAATTTTTCTTCATCAAATTAATTCAAGTTTAACAGTCTAGTACTAAGGTGCGCTAGAACGTCTGAAAAGCACGTTTTTCAGTAAATATTGACTACAGAAGATTTTATTGTAATACTATAATACACAGTGTCGATCTAAATATAATAATTTGTGTCCTGGTAAGTGTGCCCTCATTAACAGGTTATTGATAGCATGCTTATTATTGATTGGAGAGGTTATAAACGTTGTAGGAGTGCATTAGGAGCCTATTTAGCCATATAAAACTGCTATATTAAATTTTTTTGCATCAAAATAATTCAAGTTTAACAGTCTAGTACTAAGGTGCGCTAGAACATCTGAAAAGCACGTTTTTCAGTAAATATTGACTACAGGAAATATTATTGTACTACTATAATACATAATGTCGATCAAAATATAATAATTTTTGTCCTTGTAAGCGTGCCACCATTAATAGGTGCTCTATAACTTGCTAAGAATTGATTGCAGAAGTTGTAAACGTTGTAGGAGTGCTTGAGAAGCCTATATAGCCGTATAAAACTGCTACATTAAATTTTTTTGCATCAAAATAATTCAAATTTAATAGTATTGTACTTAGGTGTGCTAGAACGTCTGAAATGCATGTTTTTCAGTAAATATTGACTACAGAAAATTTTATTGTACTACTATAATACATAGTGTCGATCAAAATATAATT
This sequence comes from Agriotes lineatus, assembly GCA_940337035.1. Taxonomy (NCBI): domain Eukaryota; kingdom Metazoa; phylum Arthropoda; class Insecta; order Coleoptera; family Elateridae; genus Agriotes; species Agriotes lineatus. Next base: position 16,080 of record CALNHX010000942.1, read on the forward strand.
ATTTTTGTCCTTGTAAGCGTGCCACCATTAATAGGTGCTCTATAACTTGCTAAGAATTGATTGCAGAAGTTGTAAACGTTCTAGGAGTGCATGAGGAGCCTATTTAGCCGTATAAAACTGTTATATTAAATTTTTCTGCATCAAAATAATTCAAGTTTAACAGTCTAGTACTAAGGTGCGCTAGAACGTCTGAAAAGCACGTTTTTCAGTAAATATTGACTACAGAAGATTTTATTGTAATACTATAATACACAGTGTCGATCTAAATATAATAATTTGTGTCCTGGTAAGTGTGCCCTCATTAACAGGTTATTGATACCATGCTTAGAATTGATTGCAGAAGGTATAAACATTGTAGGAGTGCATTAGGAGCCTATTTAGCCATATAAAACTGCTATATTAATTTTTTTTTTCATCAAAATAATTCAAGTTTAATAGTATAGTACTAAGGTGCGCTAGAACGTCTGAAATGCATGTTTTTCAGTAAATATTGACTACAGAAAATTTTATTGTACTACTATAATACACAGTGTCGATCAAAATATAATAATTTTTGTCCTTGTAAGTGTGCCCTCATTAACAGGTTATTGATAGCATGCTTAGAATTGATTGCAGAGGTTATAAACGTTGTAGGAGTGCATTAGGAGCCTATTTAGCCGTATAAAACTGCTATATAAAATTTTTTTGCATCACAATAATTCAAGTTTAACAGTCTAGTACTAAGGTGCGCTAGAACGTCTGAAAAGCACGTTTTTCAGTAAATATTGACTACAGGAAATTTTATTGTACTACTATAATACATAGTGTCGATCAAAATATAATAATTTTTGTCCTTGTAAGCGTGCCACCATTAATAAGTGCTCTATAACTTGCTAAGAATTGATTGCAGAAGTTGTAAACGTTGTAGGAGTGCATGAGGAGCCTATTTAGCCGTATAAAACTGCTATATTAAATTTTTCTACATCAACATAATTCAAGTTTAATAGTATAGTACTAAGGTGCGCTAGAACGTCTGAAAAGCACGTTTTTCAGTAAATATTGACTACAGGAAATTTTATTGTACTACTATAATACATAGTGTCGATCAAAATATAATAATTTTTGTCCTTGTAAGCGTGCCACCATTAATAGGTGTTCTATAGCTTGCTTAGAATTGATTGCAGAAGTTGTAAACGTTGTAGGAGTGCATGAGGAGCCTATTTAGCCGTATAAAACTGCTATATTAAATTTTTTTGCATCAACATAATTCAAGTTTAATAGTATAGTACTAAGGTGTGCTAGAACGTCGGAAGAGCTCGTTTTTCAGTAAATATTGATTACAGAAAATTTTATTGTACTACTATAATACAGTGTCGATCAAAATATAATAATTTTTGTCCTGGTAAGTGTGCCCTCATTAACAGGTTATTGTTAGCATGCTTAGAATTGATTACAGAGGTTATAAACATTGTAGGCGTGCATTAGGAGCCTATATAGCTGTATAAAACTGCTATATTAAATTTTTTTGGATCAAAATAATTCAAGTTTAACAGTATAGTACTAAGGTGCGCTAGAACGTCTGAAAAGCACGTTTTTCAGTAAATATTGACTACAGAAAATTTTATTGTACTACTATAATACATAGTGTCGGTCAAAATATAATAATTTTATGTATGGTAAGCGTGCCATCATTAACAGGTTATTGTTAGCTTACTTAGAATTGATTTCAGAGGTTGTAAACGTTGTTGGAGTGCATTAGGAGCTTATTTAGCCGTATTAAACTGCTATATTAAATTTTTCTGCATCCAAAAAATTCAAGTTTAATAGTATAGTATTAAGGTGCGCTAGAACGTCTGAAAAGCACGTTTTTCAGTAAATATTGACTACAGGAAATTTTATTGTATTACTATAATACATAGTGTCGATCTAAATATAATAATTTTTTGTTGGTAAGCGTGCCATCATTAACAGGTTATTGATAGATTGCTTAGAATTGATTGCAGAGGTTGTAAACATTGTAGGAGTGGACCAGGATCTTATTTAGCCGTATAAAACTGCTATATTAAATTTTTCTGCATCAAAATAATTCAAGTTTAATAGTATAGTATTAAGGTGCGCTAGAACGTCTGAAAAGCACGTTTTTCAGTAAATATTGACTACAGGAAATTTTATTGTATTACTATAATACATAGTGTCGATCTAAATATAAAAATTTTTTTTTGGTAAGCGTGCCATCATTAACAGGTTATTGATAGATTGCTTAGAATTGATTGCAGAGGTTGTAAACATTGTAGGAGTGCATTAGGAGCTTATTTAGCCGTATTAAACTTCTATATTAAATTTTACTGCATCAAAACAATTCAAGTTTAACAGTATAGTACTAAGGTGCGCTAGAACGTCTGAAAAGCACGTTTTTTAGTAAATATTGACTACAGGAAATTTTATTGTACTACTATAATACATAGTGTCGGTCAAAATATAATAATTTTTGTCCTTGTAAGCGTGCCACCAATAACAGGTGTTCTATAGCTTGCTTAGAATTGATTGCAGAAGTTGTAAACATTGTAGGAGTGCATTAGGAGCTTATTTAGCCCTATTAAACTGCTATATTAAATTTTTCTGTATCAAAATAATTCAAGTTTAACAGTATAGTACTAAGGTGCGCTAGAACGTCTGAAAAGCACGTTTTTTAGTAAATATTGACTACAGGAAATTTTATTGTACTACTATAATACATAGTGTCGATCAAAATATAATAATTTTTGTCCTTGTAAGCGTGCCACCATTAATAGGTGCTCTATAACTTGCTAAGAATTGATTGCAGCATTTCTAAACGTTGTAGGAGTGCATGAGGAGCCTATTTAGCCGTATAAAACTGCTATATTAAATTTTTCTGCATCAACATAATTCAAGTTTAATAGTATAGTACTAAGGTGTGCTAGAACGTCTGAAGAGCTCGTTTTTCAGTAAATATTGATTACAGGAAATTTTATTTTACTACTATAATACACAGTGTCGATCAAAATATAATAATTTTTGTCCTGGTAAGTGTGCCCTCATTAACAGGTTATTGATAGCATGCTTAGAATTGATTACAGAGGTTATAAACATTGTAGGCGTGCATTAGGAGCCTATATAGCCGTATAAAACTGCTATATTAAATTTTTATGGATCAAAATAATTCAAGTTTAACAGTATAGTACTAAGGTGCGCTAGAACGTCTGAAAAGCACGTTTTTCAGTAAATATTGACTACAGAAAATTTTATTGTACTACTATAATACATAGTGTCGGTCAAAATATAATAATTTTATGTATGGTAAGCGTGCCATCATTAACAGGTTATTGATAGATTGCTTAGAATTGATTGCAGAGGTTGTAAACATTGTAGGAGTGGACCAGGATCTTATTTAGCCGTATAAAACTGCTATATTAAATTTTTCTGCATCAAAATAATTCAAGTTTAATAGTATAGTATTAAGGTGCGCTAGAACGTCTGAAAAGCACGTTTTTCAGAAAATATTGACTACATATAATTTTATTGTACTACAATAATACATAGTGTCGATCAAAATATAATAATTTTTCTTTGGTAAGCGTGCCATCATTAACAGGTTATTGATAGATTGCTTAGAATTGATTGCAGAGGTTGTAAACATTGTAGGAGTGCACCAGGAGCTTATTTAGCCGTATAAAACTGCTATATTAAATTTCTCTGCATCAAAATAGTTCAAGTTTAATAGTATAGTACTAAGGTGCGCTAGAACGTCTGAAAAGCTCGTTTTTCAGTATATATTGACTACAGAAAATTTTATTGTACTACTATAATACATAGTTTCGATCAAAATATAATAATTTTTGTCCTTGTAAGCGTGCCACCATTAATAGGTGCTCTATAACTTACTAAGAATTGATTGCAGAAGTTGTAAACGTTGTAGGAGTGCATTAGGAACCTATTTAGCCGTATAAAACTGCTATATTAAATTTTTCTGCATCAAAATAATTCAAGTTTAATAGTATATTACTAAGGTACGCTAGAACGTCTGAAATGCATGTTTTTCAGTAAATATTGACTACAGAAAATTTTATTGTACTACTATAATACATAGTGTAGATCAAAATATAATAATTTTATCTTTGATAAGCGTGTCACCATTAACAGGTTATTAATAGCTTGCTCAGAATTGATTGCAGAGATTGTAAACATTGTAGGAGTGCATTTGGAGCATATTTAGCCGTATAAAACTGCTAGATTAAATTATTCTGCATCAAAATAATTCAAGTTTAATAGTATAGTACTAAGGTGCACTAGAACGTCTGAAAAGCTCGTTATTCAGTAAATATTGATTACAGATAATTTTATTGTACTACTATAATACACAGTGTCGATCAAAATATAATAATTTTTGTCCTGGTAAGTGTGCCATCATTAACAGGTTATCGATAGCATGCTTAGAATTGATTGCAGATGTTGTAAACAGTGTAGGAGTGCATTAGGAGCCTATTTAGCCGTATAAAATTGCTATATAAAATTTTTCTGCATCAAAATAATTCAAGTTTAATAGTATAGTACTGAGGTGCGCTAGAACGTCTGAAATGCATGTTTTTCAGTAAATATTGACTACAGAAAATTTTATTGTACTACTATAATACATAGTGTCGAACAAAATATAATAATTTTTGTCGTTGAAAGCGTGCCACCATTAATAAGTGCTCTATAACTTGCTAAGAATTGATTGCAGAAGTTGTAAACGTTGTAGGAGTGCATTACGAGCTTATTTAGCCGTATTAAACTGCTATATTAAATTTTTCTGCATCCAAAAAATTCAAGTTTTATAGTATAGTTTTAAGGTGCGCTAGAACGTCTGAAAAGCACGTTTTTCAGTAAATATTGACTACAGAAAATTTTATTGTACTACTATAATACATAGTGTAGATCAAAATATAATAATTTTTGTCGTTGTAAGCGTGCCACCATTAATAGGTGCTCTATAACTTGCTAAGAATTGATTGCAGAAGTTGTAAACGTTGTACGAGTGCATTACGAGCTTATTTAGCCGTATAAAACTGCTATATTAAATTTTTCTGCATCCAAAAAATTCAAGTTTTATAGTATAGTATTAAGGTGCGCTAGAACGTCTAAAAAGCACGTTTTTCAGTAAATGTTAACTACACAAAATTTTATTGTAGTACTATAATACATAGTGTAGATCAAAATATAATCATTTTATCTTTGATAAGCGTGCCATCATTAACAGGTTATTGATAGCTTGCTTTGAATTGATTGCAGAGGTTGTAGACATTGTAGGACTGCATTTGAAGCCAATTTAGCCGTATAAAACTGCTATATTAAAATTTCTGCATCAAAATAATTCAAGTTTAATAGTATAGTACTAAGGTGCCCTAGAACGTCTCAAAAGCACGTTTTTCAGAAAATGTTGACTACAGATAATTTTATTGTACTACTATAATACATAGTGTCGAACAAAATATAATAATTTTAACTATGGTAAGCGTGCCATCATTAACAGGTTATTGATAGCTTGCTTACAATTGATTGCAGAGGTTGTAAACATTGTAGGACTGCATTTGAAGCCAATTTAGCCGTATAAAACTGCTATAATAAATTTTTCTGCATCAAAATAATTCAAGTTTAGTAGTATAGTACTAAGGTGCGCTAGAACGTCTGAAATGCATGTTTTTCAGTAAATATTGACTACAGAAAATGTTATTGTACTACTATAATACATAGTGTCGATCAAAATATAATAATTTTTGTCGTTGTAAGCGTGCCACCATTAATAGGTGCTCTATAGCTTGCTAAGAATTGATTGCAGAAGTTGTAAGCATTGTACGAGTGCATTACGAGCTTATTTAGCCGTATAAAACTGCTATATAAAATTTTTCTGCATCCAAAAAATTCAAGTTTTATAGTATAGTATTAAGGTGCGCTAGAACGCCTGAAAAGCAGGTTTTTCAGTAAATATTGACTACAGAAAATGTTATTGTAGTACTATAATACATAGTGTAGATCAAAATATCATCATTTTATCTTTGATAAGCGTGCCATCATTAACAGGTTATTGATAGCTTGCTTAGAATTGATTGCAGAGGTTGTAAACATTGTAGGACTGCATTTGAAGCCAATTTAGCCGTATAAAACTGCTATATTAAATTTTTCTGCATCAAAATAATTCAAGTTTAATAGTATAGTACTAAGGTGCGCTAGAACGTCTGAAATGCATGTTTTTCAGTAAATATTGACTACAGAAAATTTTATTGTACTACTATAATACATAGTGCCGATCAAAATATAATAATTTTATCCTTGGTAAGCGTGCCATCATTAACAAGTTATTGATAGCTAGCTTAGAATTGAGTGCAGAGGTTGTAAACATTGTAGGTGTGCATTAGGAGCCTATTTAGCCGTATAAAAATGCTATATTAAATTTTTCTGCATCAAAATAATGCAAGTTTAATGGTATAGTACTAAGGTGCACTAGAACGTCTGAAATGCATGTTTTTCAGTATATATTGACTACAGAAAATTTTATTGTACTACTATAATACATAGTGCCGATCAAAATATAATAATTTTATTTTTGGTAAGCGTGCCATCATTAACAAGTTATTGATAGCTAGCTTAGAATTGAGTGCAGAGGTTGTAAACATTGTAGGTGTGCATTAGGAGCCTATTTAGCCGTATAAAAATGCTATATTATATTTTTCTGCATCAAAATAATTCAAGTTTAATAGTATAGTACTAAGGTGCGCTAGAACGTCTGAAATGCATAATTTTCAGTAAATATTGACTACAGAAAATTTTATTGTACTACTATAATACATAGTGCCGATCAAAATATAATAATTTTATCTTTGGTAAGCGTGCCATCATTAACAAGTTATTGATAGCTAGCTTAGAATTGAGTGCAGAGGTTGTAAACATTGTAGGTGTGCATTAGGAGCCTATTTAGCCGTATAAAAATTCTATATTAAATTTTTCTGCATCAAAATATTTCAAGTTTAATAGTATAGTACTAAGGTGCACTAGAACGTCTGAAATGCATGTTTTTCAGTAAATATTGACTACAGAAAATTTTATTGTACTACTATAATACATAGTGCCGATCAAAATATAATAATTTTATCTTTGGTAAGCGTGCCATCATTAACAAGTTATTGATAGCTAGCTTAGAATTGAGTGCAGAGGTTGTAAACATTGTAGGTGTGCATTAGGAGCCTATTTAGCCGTATAAAACTGCTATAATAAATTTTTCTGCATCAAAATAATTCAAGTTTAGTAGTATAGTACTAAGGTGCGCTAGAACGTCTGAAATGCATGTTTTTCAGTAAATATTGACTACAGAAAATGTTATTGTACTACTATAATACATAGTGTCGATCAAAATATAATAATTTTTGTCGTTGTAAGCGTGCCACCATTAATAGGTGCTCTATAGCTTGCTAAGAATTGATTGCAGAAGTTGTAAGCATTGTACGAGTGCATTACGAGCTTATTTAGCCGTATAAAACTGCTATATAAAATTTTTCTGCATCCAAAAAATTCAAGTTTTATAGTATAGTATTAAGGTGCGCTAGAACGCCTGAAAAGCAGGTTTTTCAGTAAATATTGACTACAGAAAATGTTATTGTAGTACTATAATACATAGTGTAGATCAAAATATCATCATTTTATCTTTGATAAGCGTGCCATCATTAACAGGTTATTGATAGCTTGCTTAGAATTGATTGCAGAGGTTGTAAACATTGTAGGACTGCATTTGAAGCCAATTTAGCCGTATAAAACTGCTATATTAAATTTTTCTGCATCAAAATAATTCAAGTTTAATAGTATAGTACTAAGGTGCGCTAGAACGTCTGAAATGCATGTTTTTCAGTAAATATTGACTACAGAAAATTTTATTGTACTACTATAATACATAGTGCCGATCAAAATATAATAAGTTTATCCTTGGTAAGCGTGCCATCATTAACAAGTTATTGATAGCTAGCTTAGAATTGAGTGCAGAGGTTGTAAACATTGTAGGTGTGCATTAGGAGCCTATTTAGCCGTATAAAAATGCTATATTAAATTTTTCTGCATCAAAATAATTCAAGTTTAATGGTATAGTACTAAGGTGCACTAGAACGTCTGAAATGCATGTTTTTCAGTATATATTGACTACAGAAAATTTTATTGTACTACTATAATACATAGTGCCGATCAAAATATAATAATTTTATTTTTGGTAAGCGTGCCATCATTAACAAGTTATTGATAGCTAGCTTAGAATTGAGTGCAGAGGTTGTAAACATTGTAGGTGTGCATTAGGAGCCTATTTAGCCGTATAAAAATGCTATATTAAATTTTTCTGCATCAAAATAATTCAAGTTTAATAGTATAGTACTAAGGTGCGCTAGAACGTCTGAAATGCATAATTTTCAGTAAATATTGACTACAGAAAATTTTATTGTACTACTATAATACATAGTGCCGATCAAAATATAATAATTTTATCTTTGGTAAGCGTGCCATCATTAACAAGTTATTGATAGCTAGCTTAGAATTGAGTGCAGAGGTTGTAAACATTGTAGGTGTGCATTAGGAGCCTATTTAGCCGTATAAAAATTCTATATTAAATTTTTCTGCATCAAAATATTTCAAGTTTAATAGTATAGTACTAAGGTGCACTAGAACGTCTGAAATGCATGTTTTTCAGTAAATATTGACTACAGAAAATTTTATTGTACTACTATAATACATAGTGCCGATCAAAATATAATAATTTTATCTTTGGTAAGCGTGCCATCATTAACAAGTTATTGATAGCTAGCTTAGAATTGAGTGCAGAGGTTGTAAACATTGTAGGTGTGCATTAGGAGCCTATTTAGCCGTATCAGAATGCTATATTAAATTTTTCTGCATCAAAATAATTCAAGTTTAATAGTATAGTACTAAGGTGCACTAGAACGTCTGAAATGCATGTCTTTCAGTAAATATTGACTACAGAAAATTTTATTGTGCTACTATAATACATAGTGCCGATCAAAATATAACAATTTTATCTTTGGTAAGCGTGCCATCATTAACAAGTTATTGATAGCTAGCTTAGAATTGAGTGCAGAAGCTGTAAACATTGTAGGTGTGCATTAGGAGCCTATTTAGCCCTATAAAAATGCTATATTAAATTTTTCTGAATCAAAAGTATTCAAGCTTAATAGTATAATACTAAGGTGCGCTAGAACGTCTGAACTGCATGTTTTTCAGTAAATATTGACTACAGAAAATTTTATTGTACTACTATAATACATAGTGTCGATCAAAATAATAATTTTTGTCGTTGTAAGGGTGCCACCATTAATAGGTGCTCTATAACTTGTTAAAAATTGATTGAAAAAGTTGTAAACGGTGTCCGAGTGCATTAAGAGCTTATTTAGCCGTATAAAAATGCTATATTAAATTTTTCTGCATCAAAATAATTCAAGTTTATTAGTATAGTATTAAGGTGCGCTAGAACGTCTGAAGTGCATGTTTTTTAGTAATTATTGACTACAGAAAATTTTATTGTACTGCTATAATACATAGTGTTGGTCAAAAAATAATAATTTGTGAGCTTGTAAGCGTGCCACCATTAATAGGTGCTCTATAACTTGCTAAGAATTGATTGCAGAAGTTGTAAACGTTGTAGGAGTGCATTAGGAACCGATTTAGCCGTATAAAACTGCTATATTAAATTTTTCTGCATCCAAAAAAATCAAGTTTAATAGTATAGTATTAAGGTGCGCTAGAACGTCTGAAAAGCATGTTTTTCAGAAAATGTTGACTACAGATAATTTTATTGTACTACTATACTACATAGTGTCGATCAAAATATAATAATTTTATCTATGGTAAGCGTGCCAACATTAACAGGTTATTGATAGCTTGCTTACAATTGTTTGCAGAGGTTGTAAACATTGTAGGAGTGCACTTGGAGCCTATTTACCCGTATAAAACTGCTATATTAAATTTTTCTGCATCCAAAAAATTCAAGTTTAATAGTATAGTGTTAAGGTGCGCTAGAACGTCTGAAAAGAACGTTTTTCAGTAAATATTGACTACAGAAAATTATATTGTACTACTATACTACATAGTGTCGATCAAAATATAATAATTTTATCTATGGGAAGCGTGCCATCATTAACAAGTTATTGATAGGTTGCTTACAATTGATTGCAGAGGTTGTAAACATTGTAGGAGTGCACTTGGAGCCTATTTACCCGTATAAAACTGCTATATTAAATTTTTCTGCATCCAAAAAATTCAAGTTTAATAGTATAGTATTAAGGTGCGCTAGAACGTCTGAAAAGAACGTTTTTCAGTAAATATTGACTACAGAAGATTATATTGTACTACTATACTACATAGTGTCGATCAAAATATAATAATTTTATCTATGGTAAGCGTGCCATCATTAACAGGTTATTGATAGCTTGCTTACAATTGATTGCAGAGGTTGTAAACATTGTAGGAGTGCACTTGGAGCCTATTTACCCTTATAAAACTGCTATATTAAATTTTTGCTGCATCCAAAAAATTCAAGTTTAATAGTATAGTATTAAGGTGCGCTAGAACGTCTGAAAAGCACGTTTTTCAGTAAATATTGACTACAGCAAATTTTATTGTAATACTATAATACATAGTGTCGATCAAAATATAATAATTTTATCTTTGGTAAGCGTGCCATCATCAACAGGTTATTGATAGATTGCTTAGAATTGATTGCAGGGGTTGTAATCATTGTAGGATTGCATCAGGAGCTTATTTAGCCGTATAAAACTTCTATATTCAATTTTTCTGCATCAAAATAATTCAAGTTTAATAGTATAGTACTAAGGTGCGCTAGAAAGTCTGAAAAGCTCGTTTTTCAGTAAATATTGACTACAGAAAATTTTATTGTACATAATACATAGTGTAGATCAAAATATAATAATTTTTGTCCTGGTAAGTGTGCCATCAATAACTGGTGCTCTATAACTTGCTTAGAATTGATTGCAGAGCTTGTAAACGGCGTAGGAGTGCATTTGGATCTTATTTAGCCGTAGAAAAGCGCTATATTAAATTTTTCTGCATCCAAAAAACTCAAGTTTATGAGTATAGTATTAAGGTGCGCTAGAACGTTTGAAAAGCACGTTTTTCAGTAAATATTGATTACAGAAAATGTTGTTGTACTACTATAATACATAGCCTCGATCAAAATATAATAATTTTTGCCCCGGTAAGTGTGCCAGCAATAACAGGTTATTGATAGCTTGCTTAGAATTGATTGCAGAGGTTGTAAACGTTGTAGGAGTGCATTTGGATCTTATTTAGCCGTAGAAAACCGCTATATTAAATTTTTCTGCATCCAAAAAACTCAAGTTTATGAGTAAAGTATTAAGGTGCGCTAGAACGTTTGAAAAGCACGTTTTTCAGTAAATATTGATTACAGAAAATTTTATTGTACTACTATAATACATAGCGTCGATCAAAATATAATCATTTTTGCCCCGGTAAGTGTGCCAGCAATAACAGGTGCTCTATAACTTGCTTAGAATTCATTGCAGAGGCTTTAAACGTTGTAGGAGTGCATTTGAAGCTTATTTAGCCATATAAAACTGATATATTCAATTTTTTGCTTCCAAAAAATTCAAGTTTAATAGTATAGTATTGAGGTGCGCTAGAAGGTCTGAAAAGTACGTTTTTCAGTAAATATTGACTACAGATAATTTTATTGTAATACTATAATACATAGTGTCGAGCAAAATATAATAATTTTTGTCCTGGTAAGTGTGCCATCATTAACAGGTGCTCTATAACTTGCTTAGAATTAACTGCAGAAGTTGTAAGCATTGTAGGAGTGCATTAGGAGCCTATTTAGCCGTATAAAACTGCTATATTAAATTTTTCTGCATCAAAATAATTCAAGTATAATAGTATAGTACTAAGGTGCGCTAGAACGTCTGAAATGCATGTTTTTCAGTAAATATTGACTACAAAAATTTTTATAGTACTACTATAATACATAGTGTAGATCAAAATATAATAATTTTATCTTTGATAAGCGTGCCATCATTAACAGGTTATTGATAGCTTGCTTAGAATTGATTGCAGAGGTTGTAAACATTGTAGGAGTGCATTAGGAGCCTATTTAGCCGTATAAAACTGCAATATTAAATTTTTCTGCATCAAAATAATTCAAGTTTAATAGTATAGTACTAAGGTGCACTAGAACGTCTGAAATGCATGTCTTTCAGTAAATATTGACTACAGAAAATTTTATTGTGCTACTATAATACATAGTGCCGATCAAAATATAACAATTTTATCTTTGGTAAGCGTGCCATCATTAACAAGTTATTGATAGCTAGCTTAGAATTGAGTGCAGAAGCTGTAAACATTGTAGGTGTGCATTAGGAGCCTATTTAGCCCTATAAAAATGCTATATTAAATTTTTCTGAATCAAAAGTATTCAAGCTTAATAGTATAATACTAAGGTGCGCTAGAACGTCTGAACTGCATGTTTTTCAGTAAATATTGACTACAGAAAATTTTATTGTACTACTATAATACATAGTGTCGATCAAAATAATAATTTTTTTCGTTGTAAGGGTGCCACCATTAATAGGTGCTCTATAACTTGTTAAAAATTGATTGAAAAAGTTGTAAACGGTGTCCGAGTGCATTAAGAGCTTATTTAGCCGTATAAAAATGCTATATTAAATTTTTCTGCATCAAAATAATTCAAGTTTATTAGTATAGTATTAAGGTGCGCTAGAACGTCTGAAGTGCATGTTTTTTAGTAATTATTGACTACAGAAAATTTTATTGTACTGCTATAATACATAGTGTTGGTCAAAAAATAATAATTTGTGAGCTTGTAAGCGTGCCACCATTAATAGGTGCTCTATAACTTGCTAAGAATTGATTGCAGAAGTTGTAAACGTTGTAGGAGTGCATTAGGAACCGATTTAGCCGTATAAAACTGCCATATTAAATTTTTCTGCATCCAAAAAAATCAAGTTTAATAGTATAGTATTAAGGTGCGCTAGAACGTCTGAAAAGCATGTTTTTCAGAAAATGTTGACTACAGATAATTTTATTGTACTACTATACTACATAGTGTCGATCAAAATATAATAATTTTATCTATGGTAAGCGTGCCAACATTAACAGGTTATTGATAGCTTGCTTACAATTGTTTGCAGAGGTTGTAAACATTGTAGGAGTGCACTTGGAGCCTATTTACCCGTATAAAACTGCTATATTAAATTTTTCTGCATCCAAAAAATTCAAGTTTAATAGTATAGTATTAAGGTGCGCTAGAACGTCTGAAAAGAACGTTTTTCAGTAAATATTGACTACAGAAAATTATATTGTACTACTATACTACATAGTGTGGATCAAAATATAATAATTTTATCTATGGGAAGCGTGCCATCATTAACAAGTTATTGATAGGTTGCTTACAATTGATTGCAGAGGTTGTAAACATTGTAGGAGTGCACTTGGAGCCTATTTACCCGTATAAAACTGCTATATTAAATTTTTCTGCATCCAAAAAATTCAAGTTTAATAGTATAGTATTAAGGTGCGCTAGAACGTCTGAAAAGAACGTTTTTCAGTAAATATTGACTACAGAAGATTATATTGTACTACTATACTACATAGTGTCGATCAAAATATAATAATTTTATCTATGGTAAGCGTGCCATCATTAACAGGTTATTGATAGCTTGCTTACAATTGATTGCAGAGGTTGTAAACATTGTAGGAGTGCACTTGGAGCCTATTTACCCTTATAAAACTGCTATATTAAATTTTTGCTGCATCCAAAAAATTCAAGTTTAATAGTATAGTTTTAAGGTGCGCTAGAACGTCTGAAAATCACGTTTTTCAGTAAATATTGACTACAGAAGATTATATTGTACTACTATACTACATAGTGTCGATCAAAATATAATAATTTTATCTATGGTAAGCGTGCCATCATTATCAGGTTATTGATAGCTTGCTTACAATTGATTGCAGAGGTTGTAAACATTGTAGGAGTGCACTTGGAGCCTATTTACCCTTATAAAAATGCTATATTAAATTTTTGCTGCATCCAAAAAATTCAAGTTTAATAGTATAGTATTAAGGTGCGCTAGAACGTCTGAAAAGCACGTTTTTCAGTAAATATTGACTACAGCAAATTTTATTGTAATACTATAATACATAGTGTCGATCAAAATATAATAATTTTATCTTTGGTAAGCGTGCCATCATCAACAGGTTATTGATAGATTGCTTAGAATTGATTGCAGGGGTTGTAATCATTGTAGGATTGCATCAGGAGCTTATTTAGCCGTATAAAACTTCTATATTCAATTTTTCTGCATCAAAATAATTCAAGTTTAATAGTATAGTACTAAGGTGCGCTAGATAGTCTGAAAAGCTCGTTTTTCAGTAAATATTGACTACAGAAAATTTTATTGTACATAATACATAGTGTAGGACAAAATATAATAATTTTTGTCCTGGTAAGTGTGCCATCAATAACTGGTGCTCTATAACTTGCTTAGAATTGATTGCAGAGCTTGTAAACGGCGTAGGAGTGCATTTGGATCTTATTTAGCCGTAGAAAACCGCTATATTAAATTTTTCTGCATCCAAAAAACTCAAGTTTATGAGTATAGTATTAAGGTGCGCTAGAACGTTTGAAAAGCACGTTTTTCAGTAAATATTGATTACAGAAAATGTTGTTGTACTACTATAATACATAGCGTCGATCAAAATATAATCATTTTTGCCCCGGTAAGTGTGCCAGCAATAACAGGTTATTGATAGCTTGCTTAGAATTGATTGCAGAGGTTGTAAACGTTGTAGGAGTGCATTTGGATCTTATTTAGCCGTAGAAAACCGCTATATTAAATTTTTCTGCATCCAAAAAACTCAAGTTTATGAGTAAAGTATTAAGGTGCGCTAGAACGTTTGAAAAGCACGTTTTTCAGTAAATATTGATTACAGAAAATGTTGTTGTACTACTATAATACATAGCGTCGATCAAAATATAATCATTTTTGCCCCGGTAAGTGTGCCAGCAATAACAGGTGCTCTATAACTTGCTTAGAATTCATTGCAAAGGCTTTAAACGTTGTAGGAGTGCATTTGAAGCTTATTTAGCCATATAAAACTGATATATTCAATTTTTTGCTTCCAAAAAATTCAAGTTTAATAGTATAGTATTGAGGTGCGCTAGAAGGTCTGAAAAGTACGTTTTTCAGTAAATATTGACTACAGATAATTTTATTGTAATACTATAATACATAGTGTCGAGCAAAATATAATAATTTTTGTCCTGGTAAGTGTGCCATCATTAACAGGTGCTCTATAACTTGCTTAGAATTAACTGCAGAAGTTGTAAGCATTGTAGGAGTGCATTAGGAGCCTATTTAGCCGTATAAAACTGCAATATTAAAGTTTTCTGCATCAAAATTATTCAAGTTTAATAGTACAGTACTAAGGTGCGCTAGAATGTCTGAAATGCATGTTTTTCAGTAAATATTGACTACAGAAAATTTTATTCTACTACTGTAATACATAGTGTAGATCGAAGTATAATAATTTTATCTTTGATAAGCGTGCCATCATTAACAGGTTATTAATAGCTTGCTCAGAATTGATTGCAGAGGTTGTAAACATTGTAGGAGTGCATTTGGAGCTTATATAGCCGTATAAAACTGCTGTATTAAATTTTTCTGCATCAAAATAATTTAAGCTTAATAGTATAGTACTAAGGTGCGCTAGACCGTATGAAAAGCTCGTTTTTCAGTAAATATTGATTACAGAAAATTTTATTGTACTACTATAATACACAGTGTCGATCAAAATATAATAATTTTTGTCCTGGTAAGCGTGCCATCATTAACAGGTTATTGATAGCTTGCTTAGAATTGATTGCAGAGGTTGTAAACGTTGTAGGAGTGCATTTGGATCTTATTTAGCCGTAGAAAACCGCTATATTAAATTTTTCTGCTTCCAAAAAATTCAAGTATAATAGTATAGTACTAAGGTGCGCTAGAACGTCTGAAATGCTTGTTTTTCAGTAAATATTGACTACAGAAAATTTTATTGTACTACTATAATACATAGTGCCGATCAAAATATAATAATTTTATCTTTGGTAAGCGTGCCATCATTAACAAGTTATTGATAGCTAGCTTAGAATTGAGTGCAGAGGTTGTAAACATTGTAGGTGTGCATTAGGAGCCTATTTAGCCGTATCAAAATGCTATATTAAATTTTTCTGCATCAAAATAATTCAAGTTTAATAGTATAGTACTAAGGTGCACTAGAACGTCTGAAATGCATGTTTTTCAGTAAATATTGACTACAGAAAATTTTATTGTACTACTATAATACATAGTGTCGATCAAAATAATAATTTTTGTCGTTGTAAGGGTGCCACCATTAATAGGTGCTCTATAACTTGTTAAAAATTGATTGAAAAAGTTGTAAACGGTGTCCGAGTGCATTAAGAGCTTATTTAGCCGTATAAAAATGCTATATTAAATTTTTCTGCATCAAAATAATTCAAGTTTATTAGTATAGTATTAAGGTGCGCTAGAACGTCTGAAGTGCATGTTTTTTAGTAATTATTGACTACAGAAAATTTTATTGTACTGCTATAATACATAGTGTTGGTCAAAAAATAATAATTTGTGAGCTTGTAAGCGTGCCACCATTAATAGGTGCTCTATAACTTGCTAAGAATTGATTGCAGAAGTTGTAAACGTTGTCGGAGTGCATTAGGAACCGATTTAGCCGTATAAAACTGCTATATTAAATTTTTCTGCATCCAAAAAAATCAAGTTTAATAGTATAGTATTAAGGTGCGCTAGAACGTCTGAAAAGCATGTTTTTCAGAAAATGTTGACTACAGATAATTTTATTGTACTACTATACTACATAGTGTCGATCAAAATATAATAATTTTATCTATGGTAAGCGTGCCAACATTAACAGGTTATTGATAGCTTGCTTACAATTGTTTGCAGAGGTTGTAAACATTGTAGGAGTGCACTTGGAGCCTATTTACCCGTATAAAACTGCTATATTAAATTTTTCTGCATCCAAAAAATTCAAGTTTAATAGTATAGTATTAAGGTGCGCTAGAACGTCTGAAAAGCATGTTTTTCAGAAAATGTTGACTACAGATAATTTTATTGTACTACTATACTACATAGTGTCGATCAAAATATAATAATTTTATCTATGGGAAGCGTGCCATCATTAACAAGTTATTGATAGGTTGCTTACAATTGATTGCAGAGGTTGTAAACATTGTAGGAGTGCACTTGGAGCCTATTTACCCGTATAAAACTGCTATATTAAATTTTTCTGCATCCAAAAAATTCAAGTTTAATAGTATAGTATTAAGGTGCGCTAGAACGTCTGAAAAGAACGTTTTTCAGTAAATATTGACTACAGAAGATTATATTGTACTACTATACTGCATAGTGT
Organism: Agriotes lineatus; assembly: GCA_940337035.1. Classification (NCBI taxonomy): domain Eukaryota; kingdom Metazoa; phylum Arthropoda; class Insecta; order Coleoptera; family Elateridae; genus Agriotes; species Agriotes lineatus. Next base: position 33,582 of record CALNHX010000942.1, read on the forward strand.
CGATCAAAATATAATAATTTTATCTATGGTAAGCGTGCCATCATTAACAGGTTATTGATAGCTTGCTTACAATTGATTGCAGAGGTTGTAAACATTGTAGGAGTGCACTTGGAGCCTATTTACCCTTATAAAACTGCTATATTAAATTTTTGCTGCATCCAAAAAATTCAAGTTTAATAGTATAGTACTAAGGTGCGCTAGACCGTATGAAAAGCTCGTTTTTCAGTAAATATTGATTACAGAAAATTTTATTGTACTACTATAATACACAGTGTCGATCAAAATATAATAATTTTTGTCCTGGTAAGCGTGCCATCATTAACAGGTTATTGATAGCTTGCTTAGAATTGATTGCAGAGGTTGTAAACGTTGTAGGAGTGCATTTGGATCTTATTTAGCCGTAGAAAAACGCTATATTAAATTTTTCTGCATCCAAAAAACTCAAGTTTATGAGTATAGTATTTAGGTGCGCTAGAACGTTTGAAAAGCACGTTTTTCAGTAAATATTGATTACAGAAAATGTTATTGTACTACTATAATACATAGCGTCGATCAAAATATAATCATTTTTGCCCTGGTAAGTGTGCCAGCAATAACAGGTGCTCTATAACTTGCTTAGAATTCATTGCAGAGGCTTTAAACGTTGTAGGAGTGCATTTGGAGCTTATTTAGCCATATAAAACTGATATATTCAATTTTTTTGCTTCCAAAAAATTCAAGTTTAATAGTATAGTATTTAGGTGCGCTAGAAGGTCTGAAAAGTACGTTTTTCAGTAAATATTGACTACAGATAATTTTATTGCAATACTATAATACATAGTGTCGAGCAAAATATAGGTAATAATTTTTGTCCTGGTAAGTGTGCCATCATTAACAGGTGTTCTATAACTTGCTTAGAATTAACTGCAGAAGTTGTAAACATTGTAGGAGTGCATTAGGAGCCTATTTAGCTGTATAAAACTGCTATATTAAATTTTTCTGCATCAAAATAATTCAAGTATAATAGTATAGTACTAAGGTGCGCTAGAACGTCTGAAATGCTTGTTTTTCAGTAAATATTGACTACAGAAAATTTTATTGTACTACTATAATACATAGTGCCGATCAAAATATAATAATTTTATCTTTGGTAAGCGTGCCATCATTAACAAGTTATTGATAGCTAGCTTAGAATTGAGTGCAGAGGTTGTAAACATTGTAGGTGTGCATTAGGAGCCTATTTAGCCGTATCAAAATGCTATATTAAATTTTTCTGCATCAAAATAATTCAAGTTTAATAGTATAGTACTAAGGTGCACTAGAACGTCTGAAATGCATGTTTTTCAGTAAATATTGACTACAGAAAATTTTATTGTACTACTATAATACATCGTGACGATCAAAATATAACAATTTTATCTTTGGTAAGCGTGCCATCATTAACAAGTTATTGATAGCTAGCTTAGAATTGAGTGCAGAAGCTGTAAACATTGTAGGTGTGCATTAGGAGCCTATTTAGCCCTATAAAAATGCTATATTAAATTTTTCTGAATCAAAAGTATTCAAGCTTAATAGTATAATACTAAGGTGCGCTAGAACGTCTGAACTGCATGTTTTTCAGTAAATATTGACTACAGAAAATTTTATTGTACTACTATAATACATAGTGTCGATCAAAATAATAATTTTTGTCGTTGTAAGGGTGCCACCATTAATAGGTGCTCTATAACTTGTTAAAAATTGATTGAAAAAGTTGTAAACGGTGTCCGAGTGCATTAAGAGCTTATTTAGCCGTATAAAAATGCTATATTAAATTTTTCTGCATCAAAATAATTCAAGTTTATTAGTATAGTATTAAGGTGCGCTAGAACGTCTGAAGTGCATGTTTTTTAGTAATTATTGACTACAGAAAATTTTATTGTACTGCTATAATACATAGTGTTGGTCAAAAAATAATAATTTGTGAGCTTGTAAGCGTGCCACCATTAATAGGTGCTCTATAACTTGCTAAGAATTGATTGCAGAAGTTGTAAACGTTGTAGGAGTGCATTAGGAACCGATTTAGCCGTATAAAACTGCTATATTAAATTTTTCTGCATCCAAAAAAATCAATTTTAATAGTATAGTATTAAGGTGCGCTAGAACGTCTGAAAAGCATGTTTTTCAGAAAATGTTGACTACAGATAATTTTATTGTACTACTATACTACATAGTGTCGATCAAAATATAATAATTTTATCTATGGTAAGCGTGCCAACATTAACAGGTTATTGATAGCTTGCTTACAATTGTTTGCAGAGGTTGTAAACATTGTAGGAGTGCACTTGGAGCCTATTTACCCGTATAAAACTGCTATATTAAATTTTTCTGCATCCAAAAAATTCAAGTTTAATAGTATAGTATTAAGGTGCGCTAGAACGTCTGAAAAGCATGTTTTTCAGAAAATGTTGACTACAGATAATTTTATTGTACTACTATACTACATAGTGTCGATCAAAATATAATAATTTTATCTATGGGAAGCGTGCCATCATTAACAAGTTATTGATAGGTTGCTTACAATTGATTGCAGAGGTTGTAAACATTGTAGGAGTGCACTTGGAGCCTATTTACCCGTATAAAACTGCTATATTAAATTTTTCTGCATCCAAAAAATTCAAGTTTAATAGTATAGTATTAAGGTGCGCTAGAACGTCTGAAAAGAACGTTTTTCAGTAAATATTGACTACAGAAGATTATATTGTACTACTATACTACATAGTGTCGATCAAAATATAATAATTTTATCTATGGTAAGCGTGCCATCATTAACAGGTTATTGATAGCTTGCTTACAATTGATTGCAGAGGTTGTAAACATTGTAGGAGTGCACTTGGAGCCTATTTACCCTTATAAAACTGCTATATTAAATTTTTGCTGCATCCAAAAAATTCAAGTTTAATAGTATAGTACTAAGGTGCGCTAGACCGTATGAAAAGCTCGTTTTTCAGTAAATATTGATTACAGAAAATTTTATTGTACTACTATAATACACAGTGTCGATCAAAATATAATAATTTTTGTCCTGGTAAGCGTGCCATCATTAACAGGTTATTGATAGCTTGCTTAGAATTGATTGCAGAGGTTGTAAACGTTGTAGGAGTGCATTTGGATCTTATTTAGCCGTAGAAAACCGCTATATTAAATTTTTCTGCATCCAAAAAACTCAAGTTTATGAGTATAGTATTAAGGTGCGCTAGAACGTTTGAAAAGCACGTTTTTCAGTAAATATTGATTACAGAAAATGTTATTGTACTACTATAATACATAGCGTCGATCAAAATATAATCATTTTTGCCCTGGTAAGTGTGCCAGCAATAACAGGTGCTCTATAACTTGCTTAGAATTCATTGCAGAGGCTTTAAACGTTGTAGGAGTGCATTTGGGGAATATTTTGCCGTATAAAACTGCTATATTACATTTTTCTGCATCCAAAAAATTCAAGTTTATTAGTATAGTATTAAGGTGCGTTAGAACGTCTGAAAAGTTCCTCTATCAGTAAAAATTGACTACATAAAATTTTATTGTACCACCATAATACATAGTGTCGATCAAAATCTAATAATACTATTCCTGGTAAGTGTGCCATCATTAACAGGTACCTACTCTATAACTTGCTAAGAATTGATTACGGAGATTGTAAACGTTGAAGCAGTGCATTTGGAGCTTATTTAGCCGTATAAAACCGCCATATTAACTTTTTCTGCATCCAAAAAATTCAAGTTTAAGGTGCGCTAGAACGTCTGAAAAGCACGTTTTTCAGTTAATATTAACAAAAGAAAATTTTATTGTACTACTATAATCCATAGTGGCGATCAAAATATAACAATTTTAGTCCTGGTAAGTGTGCCATGATTAACAGGTGCCCTATAACTGGCTTAGAATTGATTGCAGAGGTTGTAAACGTTGTAGGAGTGCACTTGGAGCTGACTTAGCCGTATAAAACCGCTATATTAAATTTTTTTGCATCCAAAAAAATCAAGTTTAAGGTGCGCTAGAACGTCTCAAAAGCACGTTTTTCAGTTAATATTAACAAAAGAAAATTTTATTGTACTACTATAATCCATAGTGGCGATCAAAATATAACAATTTTAGTCCTGCTAAGTGTGCCATCATTAGCAGGTGCCCTATAACTTGCTTAGAATTGATTGCAGAGTTGGTAAACGTTGTAGGAGTGCACTTGGAGCTGACTTAGCCGTATAAAACTGCTATATAAAATTTTTTTGCATCCAAAAAATTCAAGTTTAAGGTGCGCTAGAACGTCTGAAAAGCACGTTTTTCAGTTAATATTAACAAAAGAAAATTTTATTGTACTACTATAATGCATAGTGTCGATCAAAATATAACAATTTTAGTCCTGGTAAGTGTGCCATCATTAATAGGTGCCCTATAACTTGCTTAGAATTGATTGCAGAGGTTATAAACGTTGTAGGAGTGCACTTGGAGCTGACTTAGCCGTATAAAACTGCTATATTAAATTTTTTTGCATCCAAAAAATTCAAGTTTAAGGTGCGCTAGAACGTCTGAAAAGCACGTTTTTCAGTTAATATTAACAAAAGAAAATTTTATTGTACTACTATAATCCATAGTGTCGATCAAAATAATAATAATAATAATAATAATAATAATAATAATTTATTTCCATTAGACAACTACATGTATCGGAAACGTCAACAGTTTAAACAAAAGAAACACCACAAAAAAAGTATCAGGCAACAAAGATGTTTAACTAGGTTAAACTATGCTGGAGAAATTCTTCAACGGAATAAAAAGTAATGCCCAACAACAAACTTTTTAGTTTCTCTTTAAAGAGATTGAATGATTCAGTGCTTTTAATATTTTTAGGGAGATGATTGTATAACTTAATTGGCAATACATAAGAACTATTTGCACTGAGAGCAAGAGCATGCTTAGGCAGAATCAGTACGTTACCGTACCGTAAGTTATAATGACTGTTATCACTAATTTTTGTTAAATTAGACAAGTTATTTTTAACATACATTATGGATTTGTAGATGAATAGTGAAGTAACAGTCAATACTCCCAAGGTACAGAACGCCTGTCGACATGACTCTCGCTGCTTCAGCTTCAAGATAATCCTGATAATACGTTTTTGAATTTTTAGGACTTCCTTTATGTTTCTGGAATTTCCCCAGCAGACAATACCGTACGAAATTATACTGAAAACATACGCATTATAATAGGATAACAATTTTAGTCCTGGTAAGTGTGCAATCATTGACAGGTGCCCTATAACTAGCTTAGAATTAATTGCAGAGGTGGTAAACGTTGTAGGAGTGCATTTGGAGCTGACTTAGCCGTATAAAACTGCTATATTAAATTTTTTTGCATCCAAAAAATTCAAGTTTAATAGTGAAGTATTAAGGTGCGCTAGAACGTCTGAAAAGCACGTTTTTCAGTTAATATTAACAAAAGAAAATTTTATTGTACTACTATAATCCATAGTGTCGATCAAAATATAACAATTTTAGTCCTGGTAAGTGTGCAATCATTGACAGGTGCCCTATAACTAGCTTAGAATTGATTGCAGAGGTGGTAAACGATGTAGGAGTGCATTTGGAGCTGACTTAGCTGTATAAAACTGCTATATTAAATTTTTTTGCATCCAAAAAATTCAAGTTTAAGGTGCGCTAGAACGTCTGAAAAGCACGTTCTTCAGTTAATATTAACAAAAGAAAATTTTATTGTACTACTATAATCCATAGTGTCGATCAAAATATAACAATTTTAGTCCTGGTAAGTGTGCCATCATTAACAGGTGCCCCATAACTTGCTTAGAATTGATTGCAGAGGTTGTAAACGTTGTAGAAGTGCACTTGGAGCTGACTTAGCCGTACAAAATTGCTATATTAAATTTTTTTGCATCCAAAAATTTCAAGTTTAAGGTGCGCTAGAACGTCTGAAAAGCACGTTCTTCAGTTAATATTAACAAAAGAAAATTTTATTGTACTACTATAATCCATAGTGTCGATCAAAATATAACAATTTTAGTCCTGGTAAGTGTGCAATCATTGACAGGTGCCCTATAACTAGCTTAGAATTGATTGCAGAGGTGGTAAACGTTGTAGGAGTGCATTTGGAGCTGACTTAGCTGTATAAAACTGCTATATTAAATTTTTTTGCATCCAAAAAATTCAAGTTTAAGGTGCGCTAGAACGTCTGAAAAGCACGTTCTTCAGTTAATATTAACAAAAGAAAATTTTATTGTACTACTATAATCCATAGTGTCGATCAAAATATAACAATTTTAGTCCTGGTAAGTGTGCAATCATTGACAGGTGCCCTATAACTAGCTTAGAATTGATTGCAGAGGTGGTAAACGTTGTAGGAGTGCATTTGGAGCTGACTTAGCTGTATAAAACTGCTATATTAAATTTTTTTGCATCCAAAAAATTCAAGTTTAATAGTGTAGTATTAAGGTGCGCTAGAACGTCTGAAAAGCACGCTTTTCAGTAAATATTGGCTATAGAAAATTTTATTGTACTACTATAATACATAGCGTCCATCAAAATATAATTATTTTAGTCCTGGAAAGTGTGCCATCATTAACAGGTGCCCTATAACTTGTTTGGAATTGATAGCAGAAGTTGTAAACGTTGTAAGAGTGCATTTTGGTATTATTTAGCCGTATAAAACTGCTATATTACATTTTTCTGCATCCAAAAAATTCAAGTTTAAGGTGCGCTAGAACGTCTGAAAAGCACGTTTTTCAGTTAATATTAACAAAAGAAAATTTTATTGTACTACTATAATACATAGTGTCGATCAAAATATAACAATTTTAGTCTTGGTAAGTGTGCCATCATTAACAGGTGCCATATAACTTGCTTGGAATTGATTGCAGAAGTTGTAAACGTTGTAGGAGTGCATTTAGGGATTAGTTAGCCGTATAAAATTGCTATATTAAATTTTTCTGCATCCAAAAAATTCAAGTTTATTAGTATAGCATTAAGGTGCTCTAGAACGTCTGAAAATCACGCTTTTCAGTAAATATTGGCTACAGAAAATTTTATTGTACTACTATAATACATAGCGTCGATCAAAATATAATTATTTTAGTCCTGGTGTGCCATCATTAACAGGTGCCCTATAACTTGCTTGGAATTGATTGCAGAAGTTGTAAACGTTGTAGGATGTTTGGGGATTATTTAGCCGTATAAAATTGATATATTAAATTTTTCTGCATCTAAAAAATTCAAGTATATTAGTATAGTATTAAGGTGCGTTAGAACGTCCGAAAAGTTCCTTTATCAGTAAATATTGGCTTCAGAAAATTTTATTGTACTACTATAATACATAGCGTCGATCAAAATATAATTATTTTGTCCTGGTGTGCCATCATTAACAGGTGCCCTATAACTTGCTTGGAATTGATTGCAAGAGTTGTAAACGTTGTAGGAGTGCATTTGGGGAATATTTTGCCGTATAAAACTGCTATATTACATTTTTCTGCATCCAAAAAATTCAAGTTTATTAGTATAGTATTAAGGTGCGTTAGAACGTCTGAAAAGTTCCTCTATCAGTAAATATTGACTACAGAAAATTTTATTGTACTACCATAATATATAGTGTCGATCAAAATCTAATAATACTAGTCCTGGTAAGTGTACCATCATTAACAGGTACCTACTCTATAACTTGCTAAGAACTGATTACAGAGATTGTAGACGTTGAAGCAGTGCATTTGGAGTTTATTTAGCCGTATAAAACTGCCATATTAAATTTTTCTGCATCCAAAAAATTCAAGTTTAGTAGTATAGTATTAAGGTGCGATAGAACGTCTGAAAAGCACGTCTTTCAGTTAATATTAACAAAAGAAAATTTTATTGTACTACTATAATCCATAGTGTGTTACGGTATTAAAAGGACTTTACGACACCCACCCAAAGTGAGCATCGCACCACGGAATCAGTCCTGAAAACCTGACACACTTGCCCTGAAATCGGTTCGAAATAGGCTAATAGGCCACGGCTGGAACGCTCAGGGAGTCGGGCGTGAGTCACACGATACGTTCTGGGCAAGCGCGTTGTGGCATAATATACACAGGGTATGTCGAAATTATGAGGGCGCCACCAAGCCTGTCTTAACCCGGCTAACCGGGCCTGGACGGTTAGACGGGAGCGAAGCATGCAAAAATACTCCGCCAATAAGATTACTCAAGAGTTGCAAGGTCAAATAACAATTGCGGGATTGCCTTAAGCCAGGATTGTGATTAGGTGTCAATCCGAGTACGACTACGCAGCTGTCTCACTCACCTGCACGCTCACAGCTTCCTCGTTCCGTCGTACAATAATCCGTACAATAAAGGGGCGTCTATCTGTAACAGAACATGCACAAGCCGAAACAAACAATGGTTCCCTTAACTAACCAATCATATATTTCACTTCGGGTTACAATGGGGTAGCAGAATGCGTCGCCCTGTATCTAACCTTAATCTATAATTAAGGGCACCAGCTGGCACGCGCGCTCTAAACTTAACGACAGATGTTGAACATTAGTGAACAGCAATAATAGGTAGTAACGAGTAGGTACAAAGATACACGTTGCCTTATGCAAGGGCAGCGACGATTTACATTAGCCTTCACGGCATGAACAGTCTGCAAGTCTGAGTGAATACACTAGCGTAGTAATGAGTAGGTACAAAGATACACGTTGCCTTATGCAAGGGCAGCGACGATTTACATTAGCCTTCACGGCATGAACAGTCTGCAAGTCTGAATGAATACACTAGCGTAGTAATGAGTAGTAATGAGTAACACTCGCGTTCACAGCGGTAATCAGGTTAAAGGCACATACCTTAATGCGTAGGCGGCGAGGGAGCCTGGTACAGTTGAGTTGCGACGAGCTGCAATCGTAGGTGGCAGGTACCTTCGGTGTTACAACGGCGAAAGGGGGTGAATGCATAACCGCCTCAATGGCGACGGGAGACGCGTCAGGACGCGTACAACGGGACGACGAAAAGAATGGGGGCCTCACTCGTTCTGCTGAACCAAATCCTCGTAGGTCGAGATGAAGGGGGCACGACCCCTCACTAACAGTAGCAGGAACTGGGCTCCAAAAACACCCACGTTACGCCGAAGACCACTCGACAAATTCCGACTCACAACCACCACACAAGCGCTCTCTGCAATGGGCTCCGGACGACTGCCAAGAGGGAAGCGTCGGCAAAAGGTCACCTTCGCCGCGTCCCCCACGTGACTAAACCACAGCGAATCGCAAGGCGATGAAATGAAACCAACCAATGCGGGCCACGCTGGTATCACGCCGCCACAGCGTGCTAAATGAAACAAACCAATGCGGGCCACGCTGGTATCACGCCGCCACAGCGTGCTATTCAGAATTCAGAAAAACGCCATCAGAGGAGAGCTCCAACCGACGACAAATACTGCTTTTGGGGCTAAATATGTGCGAAATCGTGATTCTGGAATTAGGAAATGGAGCCAAATAAAGAGCTAAAAGGGCTTAGCATACGGGCACGCTGCTCTAAGCTTAGGCGGCTATTCAAAATACCAAAATGACCTAACTAACGGCGTGAAATGCAATTAAGCATCTGAAACAGCAAAATGACTTAACAAGTGTCGATCAAAATATAACAATTTTAGTCCGCTTTTCAGTAAATATTAGCTACAGAAAATTTTAATGTATTACAATAATACATAGTGTCGATCAAAATATAATAATTTTAGTCCTGGTAAGTGTGCCATCATTAACAGGTGCCCTATAACTGGCTTAGAATTGATTGCAGAGGTTGTAAACGTTGTAGGAGTGCACTTGGAGCTGACTTAGCCGTATAAAACTGCTATATTAAATTTTTTTGCATCCAAAAAATTCAAGTTTAAGGTGCGCTAGAACGTCTGAAAAGCACGTTTTTCAGTTAATATTAACAAAAGAAAATTTTATTGTACTACAATAATCCATAGTGTCGATCAAAATATAACAATTTTAGTCCTGGTAAGTCTGCCATCATTGACAGGTGCCCTATAACTTGCTTAGAATTGATTGCAGAGGTGGTAAACGTTGTAGGGGTGCACTTGGAGCCGACTTAGCCGTATAAAACTGCTATATTAATTTTTTTTGCATCCAAAAAATTCAAGTTTAAGGTGCGCTCGAACGTCTGAAAAGCACGTTATTCAGTTAATATTAACAAAAGAAAATTTTATTGTACTACTATAATACATAGCGTCGATCAAAATATAATCATTTTTGCCCCGGTAAGTGTGCCAGCAATAACAGGTTATTGATAGCTTGCTTAGAATTGATTGCAGAGGTTGTAAACGTTGTAGGAGTGCATTTGGATCTTATTTAGCCGTAGAAAACCGCTATATTAAATTTTTCTGCATCCAAAAAACTCAAGTTTATGAGTAAAGTATTAAGGTGCGCTAGAACGTTTGAAAAGCACGTTTTTCAGTAAATATTGATTACAGAAAATGTTGTTGTACTACTATAATACATAGCGTCGATCAAAATATAATCATTTTTGCCCCGGTAAGTGTGCCAGCAATAACAGGTGCTCTATAACTTGCTTAGAATTCATTGCAAAGGCTTTAAACGTTGTAGGAGTGCATTTGAAGCTTATTTAGCCATATAAAACTGATATATTCAATTTTTTGCTTCCAAAAAATTCAAGTTTAATAGTATAGTATTGAGGTGCGCTAGAAGGTCTGAAAAGTACGTTTTTCAGTAAATATTGACTACAGATAATTTTATTGTAATACTATAATACATAGTGTCGAGCAAAATATAATAATTTTTGTCCTGGTAAGTGTGCCATCATTAACAGGTGCTCTATAACTTGCTTAGAATTAACTGCAGAAGTTGTAAGCATTGTAGGAGTGCATTAGGAGCCTATTTAGCCGTATAAAACTGCAATATTAAAGTTTTCTGCATCAAAATTATTCAAGTTTAATAGTACAGTACTAAGGTGCGCTAGAATGTCTGAAATGCATGTTTTTCAGTAAATATTGACTACAGAAAATTTTATTCTACTACTGTAATACATAGTGTAGATCGAAGTATAATAATTTTATCTTTGATAAGCGTGCCATCATTAACAGGTTATTAATAGCTTGCTCAGAATTGATTGCAGAGGTTGTAAACATTGTAGGAGTGCATTTGGAGCTTATATAGCCGTATAAAACTGCTGTATTAAATTTTTCTGCATCAAAATAATTTAAGCTTAATAGTATAGTACTAAGGTGCGCTAGACCGTATGAAAAGCTCGTTTTTCAGTAAATATTGATTACAGAAAATTTTATTGTACTACTATAATACACAGTGTCGATCAAAATATAATAATTTTTGTCCTGGTAAGCGTGCCATCATTAACAGGTTATTGATAGCTTGCTTAGAATTGATTGCAGAGGTTGTAAACGTTGTAGGAGTGCATTTGGATCTTATTTAGCCGTAGAAAACCGCTATATTAAATTTTTCTGCTTCCAAAAAATTCAAGTATAATAGTATAGTACTAAGGTGCGCTAGAACGTCTGAAATGCTTGTTTTTCAGTAAATATTGACTACAGAAAATTTTATTGTACTACTATAATACATAGTGCCGATCAAAATATAATAATTTTATCTTTGGTAAGCGTGCCATCATTAACAAGTTATTGATAGCTAGCTTAGAATTGAGTGCAGAGGTTGTAAACATTGTAGGTGTGCATTAGGAGCCTATTTAGCCGTATCAAAATGCTATATTAAATTTTTCTGCATCAAAATAATTCAAGTTTAATAGTATAGTACTAAGGTGCACTAGAACGTCTGAAATGCATGTTTTTCAGTAAATATTGACTACAGAAAATTTTATTGTACTACTATAATACATAGTGTCGATCAAAATAATAATTTTTGTCGTTGTAAGGGTGCCACCATTAATAGGTGCTCTATAACTTGTTAAAAATTGATTGAAAAAGTTGTAAACGGTGTCCGAGTGCATTAAGAGCTTATTTAGCCGTATAAAAATGCTATATTAAATTTTTCTGCATCAAAATAATTCAAGTTTATTAGTATAGTATTAAGGTGCGCTAGAACGTCTGAAGTGCATGTTTTTTAGTAATTATTGACTACAGAAAATTTTATTGTACTGCTATAATACATAGTGTTGGTCAAAAAATAATAATTTGTGAGCTTGTAAGCGTGCCACCATTAATAGGTGCTCTATAACTTGCTAAGAATTGATTGCAGAAGTTGTAAACGTTGTCGGAGTGCATTAGGAACCGATTTAGCCGTATAAAACTGCTATATTAAATTTTTCTGCATCCAAAAAAATCAAGTTTAATAGTATAGTATTAAGGTGCGCTAGAACGTCTGAAAAGCATGTTTTTCAGAAAATGTTGACTACAGATAATTTTATTGTACTACTATACTACATAGTGTCGATCAAAATATAATAATTTTATCTATGGTAAGCGTGCCAACATTAACAGGTTATTGATAGCTTGCTTACAATTGTTTGCAGAGGTTGTAAACATTGTAGGAGTGCACTTGGAGCCTATTTACCCGTATAAAACTGCTATATTAAATTTTTCTGCATCCAAAAAATTCAAGTTTAATAGTATAGTATTAAGGTGCGCTAGAACGTCTGAAAAGCATGTTTTTCAGAAAATGTTGACTACAGATAATTTTATTGTACTACTATACTACATAGTGTCGATCAAAATATAATAATTTTATCTATGGGAAGCGTGCCATCATTAACAAGTTATTGATAGGTTGCTTACAATTGATTGCAGAGGTTGTAAACATTGTAGGAGTGCACTTGGAGCCTATTTACCCGTATAAAACTGCTATATTAAATTTTTCTGCATCCAAAAAATTCAAGTTTAATAGTATAGTATTAAGGTGCGCTAGAACGTCTGAAAAGAACGTTTTTCAGTAAATATTGACTACAGAAGATTATATTGTACTACTATACTACATAGTGTCGATCAAAATATAATAATTTTATCTATGGTAAGCGTGCCATCATTAACAGGTTATTGATAGCTTGCTTACAATTGATTGCAGAGGTTGTAAACATTGTAGGAGTGCACTTGGAGCCTATTTACCCTTATAAAACTGCTATATTAAATTTTTGCTGCATCCAAAAAATTCAAGTTTAATAGTATAGTACTAAGGTGCGCTAGACCGTATGAAAAGCTCGTTTTTCAGTAAATATTGATTACAGAAAACTTTATTGTACTACTATAATACACAGTGTCGATCAAAATATAATAATTTTTGTCCTGGTAAGCGTGCCATCATTAACAGGTTATTGATAGCTTGCTTAGAATTGATTGCAGAGGTTGTAAACGTTGTAGGAGTGCATTTGGATCTTATTTAGCCGTAGAAAAACGCTATATTAAATTTTTCTGCATCCAAAAAACTCAAGTTTATGAGTATAGTATTAAGGTGCGCTAGAACGTTTGAAAAGCACGTTTTTCAGTAAATATTGATTACAGAAAATGTTATTGTACTACTATAATACATAGCGTCGATCAAAATATAATCATTTTTGCCCTGGTAAGTGTGCCAGCAATAACAGGTGCTCTATAACTTGCTTAGAATTCATTGCAGAGGCTTTAAACGTTGTAGGAGTGCATTTGGAGCTTATTTAGCCATATAAAACTGATATATTCAATTTTTTTGCTTCCAAAAAATTCAAGTTTAATAGTATAGTATTTAGGTGCGCTAGAAGGTCTGAAAAGTACGTTTTTCAGTAAATATTGACTACAGATAATTTTATTGCAATACTATAATACATAGTGTCGAGCAAAATATAGGTAATAATTTTTGTCCTGGTAAGTGTGCCATCATTAACAGGTGTTCTATAACTTGCTTAGAATTAACTGCAGAAGTTGTAAACATTGTAGGAGTGCATTAGGAGCCTATTTAGCTGTATAAAACTGCTATATTAAATTTTTCTGCATCAAAATAATTCAAGTATAATAGTATAGTACTAAGGTGCGCTAGAACGTCTGAAATGCTTGTTTTTCAGTAAATATTGACTACAGAAAATTTTATTGTACTACTATAATACATAGTGCCGATCAAAATATAATAATTTTATCTTTGGTAAGCGTGCCATCATTAACAAGTTATTGATAGCTAGCTTAGAATTGAGTGCAGAGGTTGTAAACATTGTAGGTGTGCATTAGGAGCCTATTTAGCCGTATCAAAATGCTATATTAAATTTTTCTGCATCAAAATAATTCAAGTTTAATAGTATAGTACTAAGGTGCACTAGAACGTCTGAAATGCATGTTTTTCAGTAAATATTGACTACAGAAAATTTTATTGTACTACTATAATACATAGTGACGATCAAAATATAACAATTTTATCTTTGGTAAGCGTGCCATCATTAACAAGTTATTGATAGCTAGCTTAGAATTGAGTGCAGAAGCTGTAAACATTGTAGGTGTGCATTAGGAGCCTATTTAGCCCTATAAAAATGCTATATTAAATTTTTCTGAATCAAAAGTATTCAAGCTTAATAGTATAATACTAAGGTGCGCTAGAACGTCTGAACTGCATGTTTTTCAGTAAATATTGACTACAGAAAATTTTATTGTACTACTATAATACATAGTGTCGATCAAAATAATAATTTTTGTCGTTGTAAGGGTGCCACCATTAATAGGTGCTCTATAACTTGTTAAAAATTGATTGAAAAAGTTGTAAACGGTGTCCGAGTGCATTAAGAGCTTATTTAGCCGTATAAAAATGCTATATTAAATTTTTCTGCATCAAAATAATTCAAGTTTATTAGTATAGTATTAAGGTGCGCTAGAACGTCTGAAGTGCATGTTTTTTAGTAATTATTGACTACAGAAAATTTTATTGTACTGCTATAATACATAGTGTTGGTCAAAAAATAATAATTTGTGAGCTTGTAAGCGTGCCACCATTAATAGGTGCTCTATAACTTGCTAAGAATTGATTGCAGAAGTTGTAAACGTTGTAGGAGTGCATTAGGAACCGATTTAGCCGTATAAAACTGCTATATTAAATTTTTCTGCATCCAAAAAAATCAATTTTAATAGTATAGTATTAAGGTGCGCTAGAACGTCTGAAAAGCATGTTTTTCAGAAAATGTTGACTACAGATAATTTTATTGTACTACTATACTACATAGTGTCGATCAAAATATAATAATTTTATCTATGGTAAGCGTGCCAACATTAACAGGTTATTGATAGCTTGCTTACAATTGTTTGCAGAGGTTGTAAACATTGTAGGAGTGCACTTGGAGCCTATTTACCCGTATAAAACTGCTATATTAAATTTTTCTGCATCCAAAAAATTCAAGTTTAATAGTATAGTATTAAGGTGCGCTAGAACGTCTGAAAAGCATGTTTTTCAGAAAATGTTGACTACAGATAATTTTATTGTACTACTATACTACATAGTGTCGATCAAAATATAATAATTTTATCTATGGGAAGCGTGCCATCATTAACAAGTTATTGATAGGTTGCTTACAATTGATTGCAGAGGTTGTAAACGTTGTAGGAGTGCACTTGGAGCTGACTTAGCCGTATAAAACCGCTATATTAAATTTTTTTGCATCCAAAAAAATCAAGTTTAAGGTGCGCTAGAACGTCTCAAAAGCACGTTTTTCAGTTAATATTAACAAAAGAAAATTTTATTGTACTACTATAATCCATAGTGGCGATCAAAATATAACAATTTTAGTCCTGCTAAGTGTGCCATCATTAGCAGGTGCCCTATAACTTGCTTAGAATTGATTGCAGAGTTGGTAAACGTTGTAGGAGTGCACTTGGAGCTGACTTAGCCGTATAAAACTGCTATATAAAATTTTTTTGCATCCAAAAAATTCAAGTTTAAGGTGCGCTAGAACGTCTGAAAAGCACGTTTTTCAGTTAATATTAACAAAAGAAAATTTTATTGTACTACTATAATGCATAGTGTCGATCAAAATATAACAATTTTAGTCCTGGTAAGTGTGCCATCATTAATAGGTGCCCTATAACTTGCTTAGAATTGATTGCAGAGGTTATAAACGTTGTAGGAGTGCACTTGGAGCTGACTTAGCCGTATAAAACTGCTATATTAAATTTTTTTGCATCCAAAAAATTCAAGTTTAAGGTGCGCTAGAACGTCTGAAAAGCACGTTTTTCAGTTAATATTAACAAAAGAAAATTTTATTGTACTACTATAATCCATAGTGTCGATCAAAATAATAATAATAATAATAATAATAATAATAATAATTTATTTCCATTAGACAACTACATGTATCGGAAACGTCAACAGTTTAAACAAAAGAAACACCACAAAAAAAGTATCAGGCAACAAAGATGTTTAACTAGGTTAAACTATGCTGGAGAAATTCTTCAACGGAATAAAAAGTAATGCCCAACAACAAACTTTTTAGTTTCTCTTTAAAGAGATTGAATGATTCAGTGCTTTTAATATTTTTAGGGAGATGATTGTATAACTTAATTGGCAATACATAAGAACTATTTGCACTGAGAGCAAGAGCATGCTTAGGCAGAATCAGTACGTTACCGTACCGTAAGTTATAATGACTGTTATCACTAATTTTTGTTAAATTAGACAAGTTATTTTTAACATACATTATGGATTTGTAGATGAATAGTGAAGTAACAGTCAATACTCCCAAGGTACAGAACGCCTGTCGACATGACTCTCGCTGCTTCAGCTTCAAGATAATCCTGATAATACGTTTTTGAATTTTTAGGACTTCCTTTATGTTTCTGGAATTTCCCCAGCAGACAATACCGTACGAAATTATACTGAAAACATACGCATTATAATAGGATAACAATTTTAGTCCTGGTAAGTGTGCAATCATTGACAGGTGCCCTATAACTAGCTTAGAATTAATTGCAGAGGTGGTAAACGTTGTAGGAGTGCATTTGGAGCTGACTTAGCCGTATAAAACTGCTATATTAAATTTTTTTGCATCCAAAAAATTCAAGTTTAATAGTGAAGTATTAAGGTGCGCTAGAACGTCTGAAAAGCACGTTTTTCAGTTAATATTAACAAAAGAAAATTTTATTGTACTACTATAATCCATAGTGTCGATCAAAATATAACAATTTTAGTCCTGGTAAGTGTGCAATCATTGACAGGTGCCCTATAACTAGCTTAGAATTGATTGCAGAGGTGGTAAACGATGTAGGAGTGCATTTGGAGCTGACTTAGCTGTATAAAACTGCTATATTAAATTTTTTTGCATCCAAAAAATTCAAGTTTAAGGTGCGCTAGAACGTCTGAAAAGCACGTTCTTCAGTTAATATTAACAAAAGAAAATTTTATTGTACTACTATAATCCATAGTGTCGATCAAAATATAACAATTTTAGTCCTGGTAAGTGTGCCATCATTAACAGGTGCCCCATAACTTGCTTAGAATTGATTGCAGAGGTTGTAAACGTTGTAGAAGTGCACTTGGAGCTGACTTAGCCGTACAAAATTGCTATATTAAATTTTTTTGCATCCAAAAATTTCAAGTTTAAGGTGCGCTAGAACGTCTGAAAAGCACGTTCTTCAGTTAATATTAACAAAAGAAAATTTTATTGTACTACTATAATCCATAGTGTCGATCAAAATATAACAATTTTAGTCCTGGTAAGTGTGCAATCATTGACAGGTGCCCTATAACTAGCTTAGAATTGATTGCAGAGGTGGTAAACGTTGTAGGAGTGCATTTGGAGCTGACTTAGCTGTATAAAACTGCTATATTAAATTTTTTTGCATCCAAAAAATTCAAGTTTAAGGTGCGCTAGAACGTCTGAAAAGCACGTTCTTCAGTTAATATTAACAAAAGAAAATTTTATTGTACTACTATAATCCATAGTGTCGATCAAAATATAACAATTTTAGTCCTGGTAAGTGTGCAATCATTGACAGGTGCCCTATAACTAGCTTAGAATTGATTGCAGAGGTGGTAAACGTTGTAGGAGTGCATTTGGAGCTGACTTAGCTGTATAAAACTGCTATATTAAATTTTTTTGCATCCAAAAAATTCAAGTTTAATAGTGTAGTATTAAGGTGCGCTAGAACGTCTGAAAAGCACGCTTTTCAGTAAATATTGGCTATAGAAAATTTTATTGTACTACTATAATACATAGCGTCCATCAAAATATAATTATTTTAGTCCTGGAAAGTGTGCCATCATTAACAGGTGCCCTATAACTTGTTTGGAATTGATAGCAGAAGTTGTAAACGTTGTAAGAGTGCATTTTGGTATTATTTAGCCGTATAAAACTGCTATATTACATTTTTCTGCATCCAAAAAATTCAAGTTTAAGGTGCGCTAGAACGTCTGAAAAGCACGTTTTTCAGTTAATATTAACAAAAGAAAATTTTATTGTACTACTATAATACATAGTGTCGATCAAAATATAACAATTTTAGTCTTGGTAAGTGTGCCATCATTAACAGGTGCCATATAACTTGCTTGGAATTGATTGCAGAAGTTGTAAACGTTGTAGGAGTGCATTTAGGGATTAGTTAGCCGTATAAAATTGCTATATTAAATTTTTCTGCATCCAAAAAATTCAAGTTTATTAGTATAGCATTAAGGTGCTCTAGAACGTCTGAAAATCACGCTTTTCAGTAAATATTGGCTACAGAAAATTTTATTGTACTACTATAATACATAGCGTCGATCAAAATATAATTATTTTAGTCCTGGTGTGCCATCATTAACAGGTGCCCTATAACTTGCTTGGAATTGATTGCAGAAGTTGTAAACGTTGTAGGATGTTTGGGGATTATTTAGCCGTATAAAATTGATATATTAAATTTTTCTGCATCTAAAAAATTCAAGTATATTAGTATAGTATTAAGGTGCGTTAGAACGTCCGAAAAGTTCCTTTATCAGTAAATATTGGCTTCAGAAAATTTTATTGTACTACTATAATACATAGCGTCGATCAAAATATAATTATTTTGTCCTGGTGTGCCATCATTAACAGGTGCCCTATAACTTGCTTGGAATTGATTGCAAGAGTTGTAAACGTTGTAGGAGTGCATTTGGGGAATATTTTGCCGTATAAAACTGCTATATTACATTTTTCTGCATCCAAAAAATTCAAGTTTATTAGTATAGTATTAAGGTGCGTTAGAACGTCTGAAAAGTTCCTCTATCAGTAAATATTGACTACAGAAAATTTTATTGTACTACCATAATATATAGTGTCGATCAAAATCTAATAATACTAGTCCTGGTAAGTGTACCATCATTAACAGGTACCTACTCTATAACTTGCTAAGAACTGATTACAGAGATTGTAGACGTTGAAGCAGTGCATTTGGAGTTTATTTAGCCGTATAAAACTGCCATATTAAATTTTTCTGCATCCAAAAAATTCAAGTTTAGTAGTATAGTATTAAGGTGCGATAGAACGTCTGAAAAGCACGTCTTTCAGTTAATATTAACAAAAGAAAATTTTATTGTACTACTATAATCCATAGTGTGTTACGGTATTAAAAGGACTTTACGACACCCACCCAAAGTGAGCATCGCACCACGGAATCAGTCCTGAAAACCTGACACACTTGCCCTGAAATCGGTTCGAAATAGGCTAATAGGCCACGGCTGGAACGCTCAGGGAGTCGGGCGTGAGTCACACGATACGTTCTGGGCAAGCGCGTTGTGGCATAATATACACAGGGTATGTCGAAATTATGAGGGCGCCACCAAGCCTGTCTTAACCCGGCTAACCGGGCCTGGACGGTTAGACGGGAGCGAAGCATGCAAAAATACTCCGCCAATAAGATTACTCAAGAGTTGCAAGGTCAAATAACAATTGCGGGATTGCCTTAAGCCAGGATTGTGATTAGGTGTCAATCCGAGTACGACTACGCAGCTGTCTCACTCACCTGCACGCTCACAGCTTCCTCGTTCCGTCGTACAATAATCCGTACAATAAAGGGGCGTCTATCTGTAACAGAACATGCACAAGCCGAAACAAACAATGGTTCCCTTAACTAACCAATCATATATTTCACTTCGGGTTACAATGGGGTAGCAGAATGCGTCGCCCTGTATCTAACCTTAATCTATAATTAAGGGCACCAGCTGGCACGCGCGCTCTAAACTTAACGACAGATGTTGAACATTAGTGAACAGCAATAATAGGTAGTAACGAGTAGGTACAAAGATACACGTTGCCTTATGCAAGGGCAGCGACGATTTACATTAGCCTTCACGGCATGAACAGTCTGCAAGTCTGAGTGAATACACTAGCGTAGTAATGAGTAGGTACAAAGATACACGTTGCCTTATGCAAGGGCAGCGACGATTTACATTAGCCTTCACGGCATGAACAGTCTGCAAGTCTGAATGAATACACTAGCGTAGTAATGAGTAGTAATGAGTAACACTCGCGTTCACAGCGGTAATCAGGTTAAAGGCACATACCTTAATGCGTAGGCGGCGAGGGAGCCTGGTACAGTTGAGTTGCGACGAGCTGCAATCGTAGGTGGCAGGTACCTTCGGTGTTACAACGGCGAAAGGGGGTGAATGCATAACCGCCTCAATGGCGACGGGAGACGCGTCAGGACGCGTACAACGGGACGACGAAAAGAATGGGGGCCTCACTCGTTCTGCTGAACCAAATCCTCGTAGGTCGAGATGAAGGGGGCACGACCCCTCACTAACAGTAGCAGGAACTGGGCTCCAAAAACACCCACGTTACGCCGAAGACCACTCGACAAATTCCGACTCACAACCACCACACAAGCGCTCTCTGCAATGGGCTCCGGACGACTGCCAAGAGGGAAGCGTCGGCAAAAGGTCACCTTCGCCGCGTCCCCCACGTGACTAAACCACAGCGAATCGCAAGGCGATGAAATGAAACCAACCAATGCGGGCCACGCTGGTATCACGCCGCCACAGCGTGCTAAATGAAACAAACCAATGCGGGCCACGCTGGTATCACGCCGCCACAGCGTGCTATTCAGAATTCAGAAAAACGCCATCAGAGGAGAGCTCCAACCGACGACAAATACTGCTTTTGGGGCTAAATATGTGCGAAATCGTGATTCTGGAATTAGGAAATGGAGCCAAATAAAGAGCTAAAAGGGCTTAGCATACGGGCACGCTGCTCTAAGCTTAGGCGGCTATTCAAAATACCAAAATGACCTAACTAACGGCGTGAAATGCAATTAAGCATCTGAAACAGCAAAATGACTTAACAAGTGTCGATCAAAATATAACAATTTTAGTCCGCTTTTCAGTAAATATTAGCTACAGAAAATTTTAATGTATTACAATAATACATAGTGTCGATCAAAATATAATAATTTTAGTCCTGGTAAGTGTGCCATCATTAACAGGTGCCCTATAACTTGCTTAGAATTGATTGCAGAGGTTGTAAACGTTGTAGGAGTGCACTTGGAGCTGACTTAGCCGTATAAAACTGCTATATTAAATTTTTTTGCATCCAAAAAATTCAAGTTTAAGGTGCGCTCGAACGTCTGAAAAGCACGTTATTCAGTTAATATTAACAAAAGAAAATTTTATTGTACTACTATAATCCATAGTGACGATCAAAATATAACAATTTTAGTCCTGGTAAGTGTGCCATCATTAACAGGTGCCCTATAACTTGCTTAGAATTGATTGCAGAGGTTGTAAACGTTGTAGGAGTGCACTTGGAGCTGACTTAGCCGTATAAAACTGCTATATTAAATTTTTTTGCATCCAAAAAATTCAAGTTTAAGGTGCGCTAGAACGTCTGAAAAGCACGTTTTTCAGTTAATATAAACAAAAGAAAATTTTATTGTACTACTATAATCCATAGTGTCGATCAAAATATAACAATTTTAGTCCTGGTAAGTGTGCCATCATTGACAGGTGCCCTATAACTTGCT
Source organism: Agriotes lineatus (assembly GCA_940337035.1). Lineage (NCBI taxonomy): Eukaryota > Metazoa > Arthropoda > Insecta > Coleoptera > Elateridae > Agriotes > Agriotes lineatus. The sequence goes on from CALNHX010000942.1 coordinate 55,469, forward strand.
TAGAATTGATTGCAGAGGTGGTAAACGTTGTAGGAGTGCATTTGGAGCTGATTTAGCTGTATAAAACTGCTATATTAAATTTTTTTGCATCCAAAAAATTCAAGTTTAATAGTGTAGTATTAAGGTGCGCTAGAACGTCTGAAAAGCACGTTTCTCAGATAATATTAACTAATGAAAATTTTATTGTACTACTATAATACATAGTGTCGATCAAAATATAACAATTTTAGTCCTGGTAAGTGTGCCATCATTAACAGGTGCCGTATAATTTGCTTGGAATTGATTGCAGAAGTTGTAAACGTTGTAGGAGTGCATTTTGGGATTATTTAGCCGTATAAATCTGCTATATTACATTTTTCTGCATCCAAAAAATTCAAGTTTATTAGTATAGTATTAAGGTGCGCTAGAACGTCTGAAAAGCACGCTTTTCAGTAAATATTGGCTATAGAAAATTTTATTGTACTACTATAATACATAGCGTCGATCAAAATATAATTATTTTAGTCCTGGAAAGTGTGCCATCATTAACAGGTGCCTTATAACTTGCTTGGAATTGACAGCAGAAGTTGTAAACGTTGTAAGAGTGCATTTTGGTATTATTTAGCCGTATAAAACTGCTATATTACATTTTTCTGCATCCAAAAAATTCAAGTTTAAGGTGCGCTAGAACGTCTGAAAAGCACGTTTTTCAGTTAATATTAACAAAAGAAAATTTTATTGTACTACTATAATACATAGTGTCGATCAAAATATAACAATTTTAGTCCTGGTAAGTGTGCCATCATTAACAGGTGCCCTATAGCTTGCTTGGAATTGATTGCAGAAGTTGTAAACGTTGTAGGAGTGCATTTGGGGATTATTTAGCCGTATAAAACCGCTATATTAAATTTTTCTGCATCCAAAAAATTCAAGTTTATTAGTATAGTATTAAGGTGCGCTAGAACGTCTGAAAATGACGCTTTTCAGTAAATATTGGCTACAGAAAATTTTATTGTACTACTATAATACATAGCGTCGATCAAAATATAATTATTTTAGTCCTGGTGTGCCATCATTAACAGGTGCCCTATAACTTGCTTGGAACTGATTGCAGAAGTTGTAAACGTTGTAGGAGTTCATTTGGGGATTAGTTAGCCGTATAAAATTGCTATATTAAATTTTTCTGGATCCAAAAAATTCAAGTTTATTAGTATAGTATTAAGGTGCGTTAGAACGTCCGAAAAGTTCCTTTATCAGTAAATATTGGCTTCAGAAAATTTTATTGTACTACTATAATACATAGCGTCGATCAAAATATAATTATTTTAGTCCTGGTGTGCCATCATTCACAGGTGCCCTATAACTTGCTTAGAATTGATTGCAGAGGTGGTAAACGTTGTAGGAGTGCACTTGGAGCTGACTTAGCCGTATAAAACTGCTATATTAAATTTTTTTGTATCCAAAAAATTCAAGTTTAAGGTGCGCTAGAACGTCTGAAAAGCACGTTTTTCAGTTAATATTAACAAAAGAAAATTTTATTGTACTACTATAATCCATAGTGTCGATCAAAATATAAAAATTTTAGTCCTGGTAAGTGTGCCATCATTAACAGGTGCCCTATAACTTGCTTAGAATTGATTGCAGAGGTTGTAAACGTTGTAGGAGTGCACTTGGAGCTGACTTAGCCGTATAAAACTGCTATATTAAATTTTTTTGCATCCAAAAAATTCAAGTTTAAGGTGCGCTAGAACGTCTGAAAAGCACGTTTTTCAGTTAATATTAACAAAAGAAAATTTTATTGTACTACTATAATACATAGCGTCGATCAAAATATAATTATTTTAGTCCTGGTAAGTGTGCCATCATTAACAAGTGCCCTATAACTTGCTTGGAATTGATTGCAGAAGTTGTAAGCGTTGTAGGAGTGCATTTGGAGATTATTTAGCCGTATAAAACTGCTAAATTACATTTTTCTGCATCCAAAAAATTCAAGTTTATTAGTATAGTATTAAGGTGCGTTAGAACGTCCGAAAAGTTCCTTTATCAGTAAATATTGGCTTCAGAAAATTTTATTGTACTACTATAATACATAGCGTCGATCAAAATATAATTATTTTGTCCTGGTGTGCCATCATTAACAGGTGCCCTATAACTTGCTTGGAATTGATTGCAAGAGTTGTAAACGTTGTAGGAGTGCATTTGGGGAATATTTTGCCGTATAAAACTGCTATATTACATTTTTCTGCATCCAAAAAATTCAAGTTTATTAGTATAGTATTAAGGTGCGTTAGAACGTCTGAAAAGTTCCTCTATCAGTAAATATTGACTACAGAAAATTTTATTGTACTACCATAATATATAGTGTCGATCAAAATCTAATAATACTAGTCCTGGTAAGTGTACCATCATTAACAGGTACCTACTCTATAACTTGCTAAGAACTGATTACAGAGATTGTAGACGTTGAAGCAGTGCATTTGGAGTTTATTTAGCCGTATAAAACTGCCATATTAAATTTTTCTGCATCCAAAAAATTCAAGTTTAGTAGTATAGTATTAAGGTGCGATAGAACGTCTGAAAAGCACGTCTTTCAGTTAATATTAACAAAAGAAAATTTTATTGTACTACTATAATCCATAGTGTGTTACGGTATTAAAAGGACTTTACGACACCCACCCAAGGTGAGCATCGCACCACGGAATCAGTCCTGAAAACCTGACACACTTGCCCTGAAATCGGTTCGAAATAGGCTAATAGGCCACGGCTGGAACGCTCAGGGAGTCGGGCGTGAGTCACACGATACGTTCTGGGCAAGCGCGTTGTGGCATAATATACACAGGGTATGTCGAAATTATGAGGGCGCCACCAAGCCTGTCTTAACCCGGCTAACCGGGCCTGGACGGTTAGACGGGAGCGAAGCATGCAAAAATACTCCGCCAATAAGATTACTCAAGAGTTGCAAGGTCAAATAACAATTTCGGGATTGCCTTAAGCCAGGATTGTGATTAGGTGTCAATCCGACTACGACTACGCAGCTGTCTCACTCACCTGCACGCTCACAGCTTCCTCGTTCCGTCGTACAATAATCCGTACAATAAAGGGGCGTCTATCTGTAACAGAACATGCACAAGCCGAAACAAACAATGGTTCCCTTAACTAACCAATCATATATTTCACTTCGGGTTACAATGGGGTAGCAGAATGCGTCGCCCTGTATCTAACCTTAATCTATAATTAAGGGCACCAGCTGGCACGCGCGCTCTAAACTTAACGACAGATGTTGAACATTAGTGAACAGCAATAATAGGTAGTAACGAGTAGGTACAAAGATACACGTTGCCTTATGCAAGGGCAGCGACGATTTACATTAGCCTTCACGGCATGAACAGTCTGCAAGTCTGAGTGAATACACTAGCGTAGTAATGAGTAGGTACAAAGATACACGTTGCCTTATGCAAGGGCAGCGACGATTTACATTAGCCTTCACGGCATGAACAGTCTGCAAGTCTGAATGAATACACTAGCGTAGTAATGAGTAGTAATGAGTAACACTCGCGTTCACAGCGGTAATCAGGTTAAAGGCACATACCTTAATGCGTAGGCGGCGAGGGAGCCTGGTACAGTTGAGTTGCGACGAGCTGCAATCGTAGGTGGCAGGTACCTTCGGTGTTACAACGGCGAAAGGGGGTGAATGCATAACCGCCTCAATGGCGACGGGAGACGCGTCAGGACGCGTACAACGGGACGACGAAAAGAATGGGGGCCTCACTCGTTCTGCTGAACCAAATCCTCGTAGGTCGAGATGAAGGGGGCACGACCCCTCACTAACAGTAGCAGGAACTGGGCTCCAAAAACACCCACGTTACGCCGAAGACCACTCGACAAATTCCGACTCACAACCACCACACAAGCGCTCTCTGCAATGGGCTCCGGACGACTGCCAAGAGGGAAGCGTCGGCAAAAGGTCACCTACGCCGCGTCCCCCACGTGACTAAACCACAGCGAATCGCAAGGCGATGAAATGAAACCAACCAATGCGGGCCACGCTGGTATCACGCCGCCACAGCGTGCTAAATGAAACAAACCAATGCGGGCCACGCTGGTATCACGCCGCCACAGCGTGCTATTCAGAATTCAGAAAAACGCCATCAGAGGAGAGCTCCAACCGACGACAAATACTGCTTTTGGGGCTAAATATGTGCGAAATCGTGATTCTGGAATTAGGAAATGGAGCCAAATAAAGAGCTAAAAGGGCTTAGCATACGGGCACGCTGCTCTAAGCTTAGGCGGCTATTCAAAATACCAAAATGACCTAACTAACGGCGTGAAATGCAATTAAGCATCTGAAACAGCAAAATGACTTAACAAGTGTCGATCAAAATATAACAATTTTAGTCCGCTTTTCAGTAAATATTAGCTACAGAAAATTTTAATGTATTACAATAATACATAGTGTCGATCAAAATATAATAATTTTAGTCCTGGTAAGTGTGCCATCATTAACAGGTGCCCTATAACTGGCTTAGAATTGATTGCAGAGGTTGTAAACGTTGTAGGAGTGCACTTGGAGCTGACTTAGCCGTATAAAACTGCTATATTAAATTTTTTTGCATCCAAAAAATTCAAGTTTAAGGTGCGCTAGAACGTCTGAAAAGCACGTTTTTCAGTTAATATTAACAAAAGAAAATTTTATTGTACTACAATAATCCATAGTGTCGATCAAAATATAACAATTTTAGTCCTGGTAAGTCTGCCATCATTGACAGGTGCCCTATAACTTGCTTAGAATTGATTGCAGAGGTGGTAAACGTTGTAGGAGTGCACTTGGAGCCGACTTAGCCGTATAAAACTGCTATATTAAATTTTTTTGCATCCAAAAAATTCAAGTTTAAGGTGCGCTCGAACGTCTGAAAAGCACGTTATTCAGTTAATATTAACAAAAGAAAATTTTATTGTACTACTATAATCCATAGTGTCGATCAAAATATAACAATTTTAGTCCTGGTAAGTGTGCCATCATTAACAGGTGCCCTATAACTTGCTTAGAATTGATTGCAGAGGTTGTAAACGTTGTAGGAGTGCATTTGGGGATTAGTTAGCCGTATAAAATTGCTATATTAAATTTTTCTGGATCCAAAAAATTCAAGTTTATTAGTATAGTATTAAGGTGCGTTAGAACGTCCGAAAAGTTCCTTTATCAGTAAATATTGGCTTCAGAAAATTTTATTGTACTACTATAATACATAGCGTCGATCAAAATATAATTATTTTAGTCCTGGTGTGCCATCATTCACAGGTGCCCTATAACTTGCTTAGAATTGATTGCAGAGGTGGTAAACGTTGTAGGAGTGCACTTGGAGCTGACTTAGCCGTATAAAACTGCTATATTAAATTTTTTTGCATCCAAAAAATTCAAGTTTAAGGTGCGCTAGAACGTCTGAAAAGCACGTTTTTCAGTTAATATTAACAAAAGAAAATTTTATTGTACTACTATAATACATAGCGTCGATCAAAATATAATTATTTTAGTCCTGGTAAGTGTGCCATCATTAACAGGTGCCCTATAACTTGCTTGGAATTGATTGCAGAAGTTGTAAGCGTTGTAGGAGTGCATTTGGAGATTATTTAGCCGTATAAAACTGCTAAATTACATTTTTCTGCATCCAAAAAATTCAAGTTTATTAGTATAGTATTAAGGTGCGTTAGAACGTCTGAAAAGTTCCTATATCAGTAAATATTGACTACAGAAAATTTTATTGTACCACCATAAACATAGTGTCTATCAAAATCTAATAATACTAGTCCTGGTAAGTGTGCCATCATTAACAGGTACCTACTCTATAACTTGCTAAGAATTGATTACAGAGATTGTAAACGTTGAAGCAGTGCATTTGGAGCTTATTTAGCCGTATAAAACCGCCATATTAACTTTTTCTGCATCCAAAAAATTCAAGTTTAAGGTGCGCTAGAACGTCTGAAAAGCTCGCTTTTCAGTAAATATTGGCTACAGAAAATTTTATTGTATTACAATAATACATAGTGTCGATCAAAATATAATAATTTTAATCCTGGTAAGTGTGCCATCATTAACAGGTGCCCTATAACTTGCTTAGAATTGATTGCAGAGGTGGTAAACGTTGTAGGAGTGCACTTGGAGCTGACTTAGCCGTATAAAACTGCTATATTAAATTTTTTTGCATCCAAAAAATTCAAGTTTAAGGTGCGCTAGAACGTCTGAAAAGCACGTTTTTCAGTTAATATTAACAAAAGAAAATTTTATTGTACTACTATAATACATAGCGTCGATCAAAATATGATTATTTTAGTCCTGGTAAGTGTGCCATCATTAACAGGTGCCCTATAACTTGCTTGGAATTGATTGCAGAAGTTGTAAACGTTGTAGGAGTGCATTTGGAGATTATTTAGCCGTATAAAACTGCTAAATTACATTTTTCTGCATCCAAAAAATTCAAGTTTATTAGTATAGTATTAAGGTGCGTTAGAACGTCTGAAAAGTTCCTATATCAGTAAATATTGACTACAGAAAATTTTATTGTACCACCATAAACATAGTGTCGATCAAAATCTAATAATACTAGTCCTGGTAAGTGTGCCATCATTAACAGGTACCTACTCTATAACTTGCTAAGAATTGATTACAGAGATTGTAAACGTTGAAGCAGTGCATTTGGAGCTTATTTAGCCGTATAAAACCGCCATATTAACTTTTTCTGCATCCAAAAAATTCAAGTTTAAGGTGCGCTAGAACGTCTGAAAAGCTCGCTTTTCAGTAAATATTGGCTACAGAAAATTTTATTGTATTACAATAATACATAGTGTCGATCAAAATATAATAATTTTAATCCTGGTAAGTGTGCCATCATTAACAGGTGCCCTATAACTTGCTTGGAATTCATTGCAGAAGTTGTAAACGTTGTATTAGTGCATTTGGGGATTATTTAGCCGTATAAAATTGCTATTTTACATTTTTCTGCATCCAAAAAATTCAATTTTATTAGTATAGTATTAAGGTGCGCTAGAACGTCTGAAAATCACGCTTTTCAGTAAATATTGGCTACAGAAAATTTTATTGTACTACTATAATACATAGCGTCGATCAAAATATAATTATTTTAGTCCTGGTGTGCCATCATTAACAGGTGCCCTATAACTTGCTTGGAATTGATTGCAAGAGTTGTAAACGTTGTAGGTGTGCATTTGGGGATTATTTAGCCGTATAAAATTGCTATATTAAATTTTTCTGCATCTAAAAAATTCAAGTTCATTAGTATAGTATTAAGGTGCGTTAGAACGTCCGAAAAGTTCCTTTATCAGTAAATATTGGCTTCAGAAAATTTTATTGTACTACTATAATACATAGCGTCGATCAAAATATAATTATTTTAGTCCTGGTGTGCCATCATTAACAGGTGCCCTATAACTTGCTTGGAATTGATTGCAAGAGTTGTAAACGTTGTAGGTGTGCATTTGGGGATTATTTAGCCGTATAAAATTGCTATATTAAATTTTTCTGCATCCAAAAAATTCAAGTTTATTAGTATAGTATTAAGGTGCGTTAGAACGTCTGAAAAGTTCCTCTATCAGTAAATATTGACTACAGAAAAGTTTATTGTACTACCATAATATATAGTGTCGATCAAAATCTAATAATACCTGTCCTGGTAAGTGTGCCATCATTAACAGGTACCTACTCTATAACTTGCTAAGAATTGATTACAGAGATTGTAAACGTTGAAGCAGTGCATTTGGAGCTTATTTAGCCGTATAAAACCGCCATATTAACTTGTTCTGCATCCAAAAAATTAAAGTTTAAGGTGCGCTAGAACGTCTGAAAAGCTCGCTTTTCAGTAAATATTGGCTACAGAAAATTTTATTGTATTCCAATAATACATAGTGTAGATCAAAATATAATAATTTTAATCCTGGTAAGTGTGCCATCATTAACAGGTGCCCTATAACTTGCTTGGAATTCATTGCAGAAGTTGTAAACGTTGTAGGAGTGCATTTGGGGATTATTTAGCCGTATAAAATTGCTATATTACATTTTTCTGCATCCAAAAAATTCAAGTTTATTAGTATAGTATTACGGTGCGCTAGAACGTCTGAAAATCACGCTTTTCAGTAAATATTGGCTACAGAAAATTTTATTGTACTACTATAATACATAGCGTCGATCAAAATATAATTATTTTAGTCCTGGTGTGCCATCATTAACAGGTGCCCTATAACTTGCTTGGAATTGATTGCAAGAGTTGTAAACGTTGTAGGAGTGCATTTGGGGATTATTTAGCCGTATAAAATTGCTATATTAAATTTTTCTGCATCTAAAAAATTCAAGTTCATTAGTATAGTATTAAGGTGCGTTATAACGTCCGAAAAGTTCCTTTATCAGTAAATATTGGCTTCAGAAAATTTTATTGTACTACTATAATACATAGCATCGATCAAAATATAATTATTTTAGTCCTGGTGTGTCATCATTAACAGGTGCCCTATAACTTGCTTGGAATTGATTGCAAGAGTTGTAAACGTTGTAGGAGTGCATTTGGGGAATATTTTGCCGTATAAAACTGCTATATTACATTTTTCTGCATCCAAAAAATTCAAGTTTATTAGTATAGTATTAAGGTGCGTTAGAACGTCTGAAAAGTTCCTCTATCAGTAAATATTGACTACAGAAAAGTTTATTATACTACCATAATATATAGTGTCGATCAAAATCTAATAATACCTGTCCTGGTAAGTGTGCCATCATTAACAGGTACCTACTCTATAACTTGCTAAGAATTGATTACAGAGATTGTAAACGTTGAAGCAGTGCATTTGGAGCTTATTTAGCCGTATAAAACCGCCATATTAACTTGTTCTGCATCCAAAAAATTCAAGTTTAAGGTGCGCTAGAACGTCTGAAAAGCTCGCTTTTCAGTAAATATTGGCTACAGAAAATTTTATTGTATTACAATAATACATAGTGTAGATCAAAATATAATAATTTTAATCCTGGTAAGTGTGCCATCATTAACAGGTGCCCTATAACTTGCTTGGAATTCATTGCAGAAGTTGTAAACGTTGTAGGAGTGCATTTGGGGATTATTTAGCCGTATAAAATTGCTATATTACATTTTTCTGCATCCAAAAAATTCAAGTTTATTAGTATAGTATTAAGGTGCGTTAGAACGTCCGAAAAGTTCCTTTATCAGTAAATATTGGCTTCAGAAAATTTTATTGTACTACTATAATACATAGCGTCGATCAAAATATAATTATTTTAGTCCTGGTGTGCCATCATTAACAGGTGCCCTATAACTTGCTTGGAATTGATTGCAAGAGTTGTAAACGTTGTAGGAGTGCATTTGGGGATTATTTAGCCGTATAAAATTGCTATATTAAATTTTTCTGCATCTAAAAAATTCAAGTTTATTAGTATAGTATTAAGGTGCGTTAGAACGTCCGAAAAGTTCCTTTATCAGTAAATATTGGCTTCAGAAAATTTTATTGTACTACTATAATACATAGCGTCGATCAAAATATAATTATTTTAGTCCTGGTGTGCCATCATTAACAGGTGCCCTATAACTTGCTTGGAATTGATTGCAAGAGTTGTAAACGTTGTAGGAGTGCATTTGGGGAATATTTTGCCGTATAAAACTGCTATATTACATTTTTCTGCATCCAAAAAATTCAAGTTTATTAGTATAGTATTAAGGTGCGTTAGAACGTCTGAAAAGTTCCTCTATCAGTAAATATTGACTACAGAAAAGTTTATTGTACTACCATAATATATAGTGTCGATCAAAATCTAATAATACCTGTCCTGGTAAGTGTGCCATCATTAACAGGTACCTACTCTATAACTTGCTAAGAATTGATTACAGAGATTGTAAACGTTGAAGCAGTGCATTTGGAGCTTATTTAGCCGTATAAAACCGCCATATTAACTTTTTCTGCATCCAAAAAATTCAAGTTTAAGGTGCGTTAGAACGTCTGAAAAGCTCGCTTTTCAGTAAATATTGGCTACAGAAAATTTTATTGTACTACTATAATACATAGCGTCGATCAAAATATAATTATTTTAGTCCTGGTGTGCCATCATTAACAGGTGCCCTATAACTTGCTTGGAATTGATTGCAAGAGTTGTAAACGTTGTAGGAGTGCATTTGGGGAATATTTTGCCGTATAAAACTGCTATATTACATTTTTCTGCATCCAAAAAATTCAAGTTCATTAGTATAGTATTAAGGTGCGTTAGAACGTCTGAAAAGTTCCTCTATCAGTAAATATTGACTACAGAAAAGTTTATTGTACTACCATAATATATAGTGTCGATCAAAATCTAATAATACCTGTCCTGGTAAGTGTGCCATCATTAACAGGTACCTACTCTATAACTTGCTAAGAATTGATTACAGAGATTGTAAACGTTGAAGCAGTGCATTTGGAGCTTATTTAGCCGTATAAAACCGCCATATTAACTTTTTCTGCATCCAAAAAATTCAAGTTTAAGGTGCGTTAGAACGTCTGAAAAGCTCGCTTTTCAGTAAATATTGGCTACAGAAAATTTTATTGTACTACTATAATACATAGCGTCGATCAAAATATAATTATTTTAGTCCTGGTGTGCCATCATTAACAGGTGCCCTATAACTTGCTTGGAATTGATTGCAAGAGTTGTAAACGTTGTAGGAGTGCATTTGGGGAATATTTTGCCGTATAAAACTGCTATATTACATTTTTCTGCATCCAAAAAATTCAAGTTTATTAGTATAGTATTAAGGTGCGTTAGAACGTCTGAAAAGTTCCTCTATCAGTAAATATTGACTACAGAAAAGTTTATTGTACTACCATAATATATAGTGTCGATCAAAATCTAATAATACCTGTCCTGGTAAGTGTGCCATCATTAACAGGTACCTACTCTATAACTTGCTAAGAATTGATTACAGAGATTGTAAACGTTGAAGCAGTGCATTTGGAGCTTATTTAGCCGTATAAAACCGCCATATTAACTTGTTCTGCATCCAAAAAATTAAAGTTTAAGGTGCGCTAGAACGTCTGAAAAGCTCGCTTTTCAGTAAATATTGGCTACAGAAAATTTTATTGTATTCCAATAATACATAGTGTAGATCAAAATATAATAATTTTAATCCTGGTAAGTGTGCCATCATTAACAGGTGCCCTATAACTTGCTTGGAATTCATTGCAGAAGTTGTAAACGTTGTAGGAGTGCATTTGGGGATTATTTAGCCGTATAAAATTGCTATATTACATTTTTCTGCATCCAAAAAATTCAAGTTTATTAGTATAGTATTAAGGTGCGCTAGAACGTCTGAAAATCACGCTTTTCAGTAAATATTGGCTACAGAAAATTTTATTGTACTACTATAATACATAGCGTCGATCAAAATATAATTATTTTAGTCCTGGTGTGCCATCATTAACAGGTGCCCTATAACTTGCTTGGAATTGATTGCAAGAGTTGTAAACGTTGTAGGAGTGCATTTGGGGATTATTTAGCCGTATAAAATTGCTATATTAAATTTTTCTGCATCTAAAAAATTCAAGTTCATTAGTATAGTATTAAGGTGCGTTATAACGTCCGAAAAGTTCCTTTATCAGTAAATATTGGCTTCAGAAAATTTTATTGTACTACTATAATACATAGCGTCGATCAAAATATAATTATTTTAGTCCTGGTGTGTCATCATTAACAGGTGCCCTATAACTTGCTTGGAATTGATTGCAAGAGTTGTAAACGTTGTAGGAGTGCATTTGGGGAATATTTTGCCGTATAAAACTGCTATATTACATTTTTCTGCATCCAAAAAATTCAAGTTTATTAGTATAGTATTAAGGTGCGTTAGAACGTCTGAAAAGTTCCTCTATCAGTAAATATTGACTACAGAAAAGTTTATTGTACTACCATAATATATAGTGTCGATCAAAATCTAATAATACCTGTCCTGGTAAGTGTGCCATCATTAACAGGTACCTACTCTATAACTTGCTAAGAATTGATTACAGAGATTGTAAACGTTGAAGCAGTGCATTTGGAGCTTATTTAGCCGTATAAAACCGCCATATTAACTTGTTCTGCATCCAAAAAATTCAAGTTTAAGGTGCGCTAGAACGTCTGAAAAGCTCGCTTTTCAGTAAATATTGGCTACAGAAAATTTTATTGTATTACAATAATACATAGTGTAGATCAAAATATAATAATTTTAATCCTGGTAAGTGTGCCATCATTAACAGGTGCCCTATAACTTGCTTGGAATTCATTGCAGAAGTTGTAAACGTTGTAGGAGTGCATTTGGGGATTATTTAGCCGTATAAAATTGCTATATTACATTTTTCTGCATCCAAAAAATTCAAGTTTATTAGTATAGTATTAAGGTGCGCTAGAACGTCTGAAAATCACGCTTTTCAGTAAATATTGGCTACAGAAAATTTTATTGTACTACTATAATACATAGCGTCGATCAAAATATAATTATTTTAGTCCTGGTGTGCCATCATTAACAGGTGCCCTATAACTTGCTTGGAATTGATTGCAAGAGTTGTAAACGTTGTAGGAGTGCATTTGGGGATTATTTAGCCGTATAAAATTGCTATATTAAATTTTTCTGCATCTAAAAAATTCAAGTTTATTAGTATAGTATTAAGGTGCGTTAGAACGTCCGAAAAGTTCCTTTATCAGTAAATATTGGCTTCAGAAAATTTTATTGTACTACTATAATACATAGCGTCGATCAAAATATAATTATTTTAGTCCTGGTGTGCCATCATTAACAGGTGCCCTATAACTTGCTTGGAATTGATTGCAAGAGTTGTAAACGTTGTAGGAGTGCATTTGGGGAATATTTTGCCGTATAAAACTGCTATATTACATTTTTCTGCATCCAAAAAATTCAAGTTTATTAGTATAGTATTAAGGTGCGTTAGAACGTCTGAAAAGTTCCTCTATCAGTAAATATTGACTACAGAAAAGTTTATTGTACTACCATAATATATAGTGTCGATCAAAATCTAATAATACCTGTCCTGGTAAGTGTGCCATCATTAACAGGTACCTACTCTATAACTTGCTAAGAATTGATTACAGAGATTGTAAACGTTGAAGCAGTGCATTTGGAGCTTATTTAGCCGTATAAAACCGCCATATTAACTTTTTCTGCATCCAAAAAATTCAAGTTTAAGGTGCGTTAGAACGTCTGAAAAGCTCGCTTTTCAGTAAATATTGGCTACAGAAAATTTTATTGTACTACTATAATACATAGCGTCGATCAAAATATAATTATTTTAGTCCTGGTGTGCCATCATTAACAGGTGCCCTATAACTTGCTTGGAATTGATTGCAAGAGTTGTAAACGTTGTAGGAGTGCATTTGGGGATTATTTAGCCGTATAAAATTGCTATATTAAATTTTTCTGAATCTAAAAAATTCAAGTTTATTAGTATAGTATTAAGGTGCGTTAGAACGTCCGAAAAGTTCCTTTATCAGTAAATATTGGCTTCAGAAAATTTTATTGTACTACTATAATACATAGCGTCGATCAAAATATAATTATTTTAGTCCTGGTGTGCCATCATTAACAGGTGCCCTATAACTTGCTTGGAATTGATTGCAAGAGTTGTAAACGTTGTAGGAGTGCATTTGGGGAATATTTTGCCGTATAAAACTGCTATATTACATTTTTCTGCATCCAAAAATTCAAGTTTATTAGTATAGTATTAAGGTGCGTTAGAACGTCTGAAAAGTTCCTCTATCAGTAAATATTGACTACAGAAAAGTTTATTGTACTACCATAATATATAGTGTCGATCAAAATCTAATAATACCTGTCCTGGTAAGTGTGCCATCATTAACAGGTACCTACTCTATAACTTGCTAAGAATTGATTACAGAGATTGTAAACGTTGAAGCAGTGCATTTGGAGCTTATTTAGCCGTATAAAACCGCCATATTAACTTTTTCTGCATCCAAAAAATTCAAGTTTAAGGTGCGTTAGAACGTCTGAAAAGCTCGCTTTTCAGTAAATATTGGCTACAGAAAATTTTATTGTACTACTATAATACATAGCGTCGATCAAAATATAATTATTTTAGTCCTGGTGTGCCATCATTAACAGGTGCCCTATAACTTGCTTGGAATTGATTGCAAGAGTTGTAAACGTTGTAGGAGTGTATTTGGGGAATATTTTGCCGTATAAAACTGCTATATTACATTTTTCTGCATCTAAAAAATTCAAGTTCATTAGTATAGTATTAAGGTGCGTTATAACGTCCGAAAAGTTCCTTTATCAGTAAATATTGGCTTCAGAAAATTTTATTGTACTACTATAATACATAGCGTCGATCAAAATATAATTATTTTAGTCCTGGTGTGTCATCATTAACAGGTGCCCTATAACTTGCTTGGAATTGATTGCAAGAGTTGTAAACGTTGTAGGAGTGCATTTGGGGAATATTTTGCCGTATAAAACTGCTATATTACATTTTTCTGCATCCAAAAAATTCAAGTTTATTAGTATAGTATTAAGGTGCGTTAGAACGTCTGAAAAGTTCCCCTATCAGTAAATATTGACTACAGAAAAGTTTATTGTACTACCATAATATATAGTGTCGATCAAAATCTAATAATACCTGTCCTGGTAAGTGTGCCATCATTAACAGGTACCTACTCTATAACTTGCTAAGAATTGATTACAGAGATTGTAAACGTTGAAGCAGTGCATTTGGAGCTTATTTAGCCGTATAAAACCGCCATATTAACTTGTTCTGCATCCAAAAAATTCAAGTTTAAGGTGCGCTAGAACGTCTGAAAAGCTCGCTTTTCAGTAAATATTGGCTACAGAAAATTTTATTGTATTACAATAATACATAGTGTAGATCAAAATATAATAATTTTAATCCTGGTAAGTGTGCCATCATTAACAGGTGCCCTATAACTTGCTTGGAATTCATTGCAGAAGTTGTAAACGTTGTAGGAGTGCATTTGGGGATTATTTAGCCGTATAAAATTGCTATATTACATTTTTCTGCATCCAAAAAATTCAAGTTTATTAGTATAGTATTAAGGTGCGCTAGAACGTCTGAAAATCACGCTTTTCAGTAAATATTGGCTACAGAAAATTTTATTGTACTACTATAATACATAGCGTCGATCAAAATATAATTATTTTAGTCCTGGTGTGCCATCATTAACAGGTGCCCTATAACTTGCTTGGAATTGATTGCAAGAGTTGTAAACGTTGTAGGAGTGCATTTGGGGATTATTTAGCCGTATAAAATTGCTATATTAAATTTTTCTGCATCTAAAAAATTCAAGTTTATTAGTATAGTATTAAGGTGCGTTAGAACGTCCGAAAAGTTCCTTTATCAGTAAATATTGGCTTCAGAAAATTTTATTGTACTACTATAATACATAGCGTCGATCAAAATATAATTATTTTAGTCCTGGTGTGCCATCATTAACAGGTGCCCTATAACTTGCTTGGAATTGATTGCAAGAGTTGTAAACGTTGTAGGAGTGCATTTGGGGAATATTTTGCCGTATAAAACTGCTATATTACATTTTTCTGCATCCAAAAAATTCAAGTTTATTAGTATAGTATTAAGGTGCGTTAGAACGTCTGAAAAGTTCCTCTATCAGTAAATATTGACTACAGAAAAGTTTATTGTACTACCATAATATATAGTGTCGATCAAAATCTAATAATACCTGTCCTGGTAAGTGTGCCATCATTAACAGGTACCTACTCTATAACTTGCTAAGAATTGATTACAGAGATTGTAAACGTTGAAGCAGTGCATTTGGAGCTTATTTAGCCGTATAAAACCGCCATATTAACTTTTTCTGCATCCAAAAAATTCAAGTTTAAGGTGCGTTAGAACGTCTGAAAAGCTCGCTTTTCAGTAAATATTGGCTACAGAAAATTTTATTGTACTACTATAATACATAGCGTCGATCAAAATATAATTATTTTAGTCCTGGTGTGCCATCATTAACAGGTGCCCTATAACTTGCTTGGAATTGATTGCAAGAGTTGTAAACGTTGTAGGAGTGCATTTGGGGATTATTTAGCCGTATAAAATTGCTATATTACATTTTTCTGCATCCAAAAAATTCAAGTTTATTAGTATAGTATTAAGGTGCGCTAGAACGTCTGAAAATCACGCTTTTCAGTAAATATTGGCTACAGAAAATTTTATTGTACTACTATAATACATAGCGTCGATCAAAATATAATTATTTTAGTCCTGGTGTGCCATCATTAACAGGT
Source organism: Agriotes lineatus (assembly GCA_940337035.1). Taxonomy (NCBI): domain Eukaryota; kingdom Metazoa; phylum Arthropoda; class Insecta; order Coleoptera; family Elateridae; genus Agriotes; species Agriotes lineatus. The sequence continues at coordinate 71,749 of CALNHX010000942.1, forward strand.
GCCCTATAACTTGCTTGGAATTGATTGCAAGAGTTGTAAACGTTGTAGGAGTGCATTTGGGGATTATTTAGCCGTATAAAATTGCTATATTAAATTTTTCTGCATCTAAAAAATTCAAGTTTATTAGTATAGTATTAAGGTGCGTTAGAACGTCCGAAAAGTTCCTTTATCAGTAAATATTGGCTTCAGAAAATTTTATTGTACTACTATAATACATAGCGTCGATCAAAATATAATTATTTTAGTCCTGGTGTGCCATCATTAACAGGTGCCCTATAACTTGCTTGGAATTGATTGCAAGAGTTGTAAACGTTGTAGGAGTGCATTTGGGGAATATTTTGCCGTATAAAACTGCTATATTACATTTTTCTGCATCCAAAAAATTCAAGTTTATTAGTATAGTATTAAGGTGCGTTAGAACGTCTGAAAAGTTCCTCTATCAGTAAATATTGACTACAGAAAAGTTTATTGTACTACCATAATATATAGTGTCGATCAAAATCTAATAATACCTGTCCTGGTAAGTGTGCCATCATTAACAGGTACCTACTCTATAACTTGCTAAGAATTGATTACAGAGATTGTAAACGTTGAAGCAGTGCATTTGGAGCTTATTTAGCCGTATAAAACCGCCATATTAACTTGTTCTGCATCCAAAAAATTCAAGTTTAAGGTGCGCTAGAACGTCTGAAAAGCTCGCTTTTCAGTAAATATTGGCTACAGAAAATTTTATTGTATTACAATAATACATAGTGTAGATCAAAATATAATAATTTTAATCCTGGTAAGTGTGCCATCATTAACAGGTGCCCTATAACTTGCTTGGAATTCATTGCAGAAGTTGTAAACGTTGTAGGAGTGCATTTGGGGATTATTTAGCCGTATAAAATTGCTATATTACATTTTTCTGCATCCAAAAAATTCAAGTTTATTAGTATAGTATTAAGGTGCGCTAGAACGTCTGAAAATCACGCTTTTCAGTAAATATTGGCTACAGAAAATTTTATTGTACTACTATAATACATAGCGTCGATCAAAATATAATTATTTTAGTCCTGGTGTGCCATCATTAACAGGTGCCCTATAACTTGCTTGGAATTGATTGCAAGAGTTGTAAACGTTGTAGGAGTGCATTTGGGGATTATTTAGCCGTATAAAATTGCTATATTAAATTTTTCTGCATCTAAAAAATTCAAGTTTATTAGTATAGTATTAAGGTGCGTTAGAACGTCCGAAAAGTTCCTTTATCAGTAAATATTGGCTTCAGAAAATTTTATTGTACTACTATAATACATAGCGTCGATCAAAATATAATTATTTTAGTCCTGGTGTGCCATCATTAACAGGTGCCCTATAACTTGCTTGGAATTGATTGCAAGAGTTGTAAACGTTGTAGGAGTGCATTTGGGGAATATTTTGCCGTATAAAACTGCTATATTACATTTTTCTGCATCCAAAAAATTCAAGTTTATTAGTATAGTATTAAGGTGCGTTAGAACGTCTGAAAAGTTCCTCTATCAGTAAATATTGACTACAGAAAAGTTTATTGTACTACCATAATATATAGTGTCGATCAAAATCTAATAATACCTGTCCTGGTAAGTGTGCCATCATTAACAGGTACCTACTCTATAACTTGCTAAGAATTGATTACAGAGATTGTAAACGTTGAAGCAGTGCATTTGGAGCTTATTTAGCCGTATAAAACCGCCATATTAACTTGTTCTGCATCCAAAAAATTCAAGTTTAAGGTGCGCTAGAACGTCTGAAAAGCTCGCTTTTCAGTAAATATTGGCTACAGAAAATTTTATTGTATTACAATAATACATAGTGTAGATCAAAATATAATAATTTTAATCCTGGTAAGTGTGCCATCATTAACAGGTGCCCTATAACTTGCTTGGAATTCATTGCAGAAGTTGTAAACGTTGTAGGAGTGCATTTGGGGATTATTTAGCCGTATAAAATTGCTATATTACATTTTTCTGCATCCAAAAAATTCAAGTTTATTAGTATAGTATTAAGGTGCGCTAGAACGTCTGAAAATCACGCTTTTCAGTAAATATTGGCTACAGAAAATTTTATTGTACTACTATAATACATAGCGTCGATCAAAATATAATTATTTTAGTCCTGGTGTGCCATCATTAACAGGTGCCCTATAACTTGCTTGGAATTGATTGCAAGAGTTGTAAACGTTGTAGGAGTGCATTTGGGGATTATTTAGCCGTATAAAATTGCTATATTAAATTTTTCTGCATCTAAAAAATTCAAGTTCATTAGTATAGTATTAAGGTGCGTTATAACGTCCGAAAAGTTCCTTTATCAGTAAATATTGGCTTCAGAAAATTTTATTGTACTACTATAATACATAGCGTCGATCAAAATATAATTATTTTAGTCCTGGTGTGTCATCATTAACAGGTGCCCTATAACTTGCTTGGAATTGATTGCAAGAGTTGTAAACGTTGTAGGAGTGCATTTGGGGAATATTTTGCCGTATAAAACTGCTATATTACATTTTTCTGCATCCAAAAAATTCAAGTTTATTAGTATAGTATTAAGGTGCGTTAGAACGTCTGAAAAGTTCCTCTATCAGTAAATATTGACTACAGAAAAGTTTATTGTACTACCATAATATATAGTGTCGATCAAAATCTAATAATACCTGTCCTGGTAAGTGTGCCATCATTAACAGGTACCTACTCTATAACTTGCTAAGAATTGATTACAGAGATTGTAAACGTTGAAGCAGTGCATTTGGAGCTTATTTAGCCGTATAAAACCGCCATATTAACTTGTTCTGCATCCAAAAAATTCAAGTTTAAGGTGCGCTAGAACGTCTGAAAAGCTCGCTTTTCAGTAAATATTGGCTACAGAAAATTTTATTGTATTACAATAATACATAGTGTAGATCAAAATATAATAATTTTAATACTGGTAAGTGTGCCATCATTAACAGGTGCCCTATAACTTGCTTGGAATTCATTGCAGAAGTTGTAAACGTTGTAGGAGTGCATTTGGGGATTATTTAGCCGTATAAAATTGCTATATTACATTTTTCTGCATCCAAAAAATTCAAGTTTATTAGTATAGTATTAAGGTGCGCTAGAACGTCTGAAAATCACGCTTTTCAGTAAATATTGGCTACAGAAAATTTTATTGTACTACTATAATACATAGCGTCGATCAAAATATAATTATTTTAGTCCTGGTGTGCCATCATTAACAGGTGCCCTATAACTTGCTTGGAATTGATTGCAAGAGTTGTAAACGTTGTAGGAGTGCATTTGGGGATTATTTAGCCGTATAAAATTGCTATATTAAATTTTTCTGCATCTAAAAAATTCAAGTTTATTAGTATAGTATTAAGGTGCGTTAGAACGTCCGAAAAGTTCCTTTATCAGTAAATATTGGCTTCAGAAAATTTTATTGTACTACTATAATACATAGCGTCGATCAAAATATAATTATTTTAGTCCTGGTGTGCCATCATTAACAGGTGCCCTATAACTTGCTTGGAATTGATTGCAAGAGTTGTAAACGTTGTAGGAGTGCATTTGGGGAATATTTTGCCGTATAAAACTGCTATATTACATTTTTCTGCATCCAAAAAATTCAAGTTTATTAGTATAGTATTAAGGTGCGTTAGAACGTCTGAAAAGTTCCTCTATCAGTAAATATTGACTACAGAAAAGTTTATTGTACTACCATAATATATAGTGTCGATCAAAATCTAATAATACCTGTCTTGGTAAGTGTGCCATCATTAACAGGTACCTACTCTATAACTTGCTAAGAATTGATTACAGAGATTGTAAACGTTGAAGCAGTGCATTTGGAGCTTATTTAGCCGTATAAAATTGCTATATTACATTTTTCTGCATCCAAAAAATTCAAGTTTAATAGTATAGTATTAAGGTGCGCTAGAACGTCTGAAAATCACTCTTTTCAGTAAATATTGGCTACAGAAAATTTTATTGTACTACTATAATACATAGCGTCGATCAAAATATAATTATTTTAGTCCTGGTGTGCCATCATTAACAGGTGCCCTATAACTTGCTTGGAATTGATTGCAAGAGTTGTAAACGTTGTAGGAGTGCATTTGGGGAATATTTTGCCGTATAAAGCTGCTATATTACATTTTTCTGCATCCAAAAAATTCAAGTTTATTAGTATAGTATTAAGGTGCGTTAGAACGTCTGAAAAGTTCCTCTATCAGTAAATATTGACTATAGAAAAGTTTATTGTACTACCATAATATATAGTGTCGATCAAAATCTAATAATACCTGTCCTGGTAAGTGTGCCATCATTAACAGGTACCTACTCTATAACTTGCTAAGAATTGATTACAGAGATTGTAAACGTTGAAGCAGTGCATTTGGAGCTTATTTAGCCGTATAAAACCGCCATATTAACTTTTTCTGCATCCAAAAAATTCAAGTTTAAGGTGCGCTAGAACGTCTGAAAAGCTCGCTTTTCAGTAAATATTGGCTACAGAAAATTTTATTGTATTACAATAATACATAGTGTAGATCAAAATATAATAATTTTAATCCTGGTAAGTGTGCCATCATTAACAGGTGCCCTATAACTTGCTTGGAATTCATTGCAGAAGTTGTAAACGTTGTAGGAGTGCATTTGGGGATTATTTAGCCGTATAAAATTGCTATATTACATTTTTCTGCATCCAAAAAATTCAAGTTTATTAGTATAGTATTAAGGTGCGCTAGAACGTCTGAAAAGCTCGGTTTTCAGTAAATATTGGCTACAGAAAATTTTATTGTATTACAATAATACATAGTGTAGATCAAAATATAATAATTTTAATCCTGGTAAGTGTGCCATCATTAACAGGTGCCCTATAACTTGCTTGGAATTCATTGCAGAAGTTGTAAACGTTGTAGGAGTGCATTTGGGGATTATTTAGCCGTATAAAATTGCTATATTAAATTTTTCTGCATCCAAAAAATTCAAGTTTATTAGTATAGTATTAAGGTGCGCTAGAACGTCTGAAAATCACTCTTTTCAGTAAATATTGGCTACAGAAAATTTTATTGTACTACTATAATACATAGCGTCGATCAAAATATAATTATTTTAGTCCTGGTGTGCCATCATTAACAGGTGCCCTATAACTTGCTTGGAATTGATTGCAAGAGTTGTAAACGTTGTAGGAGTGCATTTGGGGAATATTTTGCCGTATAAAGCTGCTATATTACATTTTTCTGCATCCAAAAAATTCAAGTTTATTAGTATAGTATTAAGGTGCGTTAGAACGTCTGAAAAGTTCCTCTATCAGTAAATATTGACTATAGAAAAGTTTATTGTACTACCATAATATATAGTGTCGATCAAAATCTAATAATACCTGTCCTGGTAAGTGTGCCATCATTAACAGGTACCTACTCTATAACTTGCTAAGAATTGATTACAGAGATTGTAAACGTTGAAGCAGTGCATTTGGAGCTTATTTAGCCGTATAAAACCGCCATATTAACTTGTTCTGCATCCAAAAAATTCAAGTTTAAGGTGCGCTAGAACGTCTGAAAAGCTCGCTTTTCAGTAAATATTGGCTACAGAAAATTTTATTGTATTACAATAATACATAGTGTAGATCAAAATATAATAATTTTAATCCTGGTAAGTGTGCCATCATTAACAGGTGCCCTATAACTTGCTTGGAATTCATTGCAGAAGTTGTAAACGTTGTAGGAGTGCATTTGTGGATTATTTCATCATCATCATCATCCCTCAGCCGTTTGCATCCACTGTTGGATATAGGCCTCCTCCATGTTCTTCCACTGTTCTCTGTTTTGTGCCTTGTTTATCCAGTTCCCTGCCACTCTGCGTATATCGTCGCTCCATCTCGTTGGTGGTCTACCTCTATTTCTTTTAGTTTCCCTAGGTCTCCACTCCATGATTCGCTTGGTCCATCGATTATCGGTCATACGGGCTACATGGCCGGCCCACCTCCATTTGGATTGCGTGATGCGTTGGGTGATATCAGTTACTTTCGTTCTTTCTCTTATGATCTCGTTCGGTATTCTATCTTTTATAGTTATTCCAAGCATCGCTCTCTCCATTGCACGCTGGGCCACTCTTAGTTTATTTATGGAGAGCTTAGTTAAAGTTAAGGTTTCGGCTCCGTATGTGATCACAGGCAGAATACATTGTTCATACACCTTTTTCTTTAAACAGATAGGAATGTCCCCTTTGAGGATGTCACGCATTTTGCCAAAAGCTGCCCATCCCAAACTTATTCGGCGGTGAACTTCACAAGTCTGATTATCTTTCCCAATTCTTATTTCATGACCAAGATATTTGTAGTCAAAGACTTGTTCTACGTCCTTGTCATCAATTTTCATGACATTATTAGGTACTAGATTTGTCATGAATTTGGTTTTTTGAAAATTGATATTTAGACCGATACTTGTCGACGCTACTTTTAATTCTGAGAGCATTTGTTGGGCTTCACAAAAGTCATCAGCTATTATAACAATGTCATCGGCGAAGCGTAAGTGGTTTAGGTATTCGCCGTCGATGTTTATACCTCTTCTGTCCCAATTTAGTGCTTTAAATGCATATTCTAACACTGTTGCAAAGAGTTTAGGAGAAATTGTGTCCCCTTGTCTAATGCCTCGTTCTATTTTATATTTGTTTGTGTTTTCGTGGAGTTTTACGCATGAGGTTGCATTACTGTATACATGTTCTATCAATTTTGTATACCTATAGTCTATCCTACTTTGTTGTAAGGCTGATAGTATCGCCGGTAGTTCGACAGTGTCGAAAGCTTTTCTGAAGTCAACAAATATTAATACTAGCGGTTTATTGTATTCGATTGTTTTTTCAATGAGGGTCTTAATTGTCTGTAAGTGGTCATTCGTTCCGAATCCGATTCTAAAACCAGCTTGTTCTCTCGACTGATAAAAATCTAGCTTGTTTTCTAAGCGTTTCGTGATTATTTTAGTAAACCATTTATACATATGTGACAACAAGTTAATTGGTCGGTAGTTCTCTAGGTCTGATATGTCTCCCTTCTTGTGTAAAAGTATGGTCACCGCGTTATTCCATTGTGTTGGGATTTCACTGTTTTCCAAACAGAGGTTGAAAAGATCAACTATTATTTTCAACAACTCTTCACCACCTGATTTAATAGCTTCTATCACTATTTCGTCCTCCCCAGGAGCTTTATTATTTTTCATTTCTTTAAGTGTATATTTTGCTTCGGCAATCGTTATTTCTGGTAGGTGTTCGGAGCCCTGGTTAATTATTTTCTTCTTACTTGTTTGTGGTGAGTCGTCCTTTGTCTTTGTTCTTACACTTTTATATAGTTCTCTATAAAATGATTCTGTTATTTGTAACAGTCTCTTTCTGTTTGTTGTTTCATGCCCCTTGTCATCTTTAAGTTTAAATATTTTTCTTTTAGTGTCTGCTAGTTTTCTTCTAAGCACTTTCATATTTTTATTTTCTTCAATTGTCTGCTTTATTTTCTCTGTATTATATTTTCTCTGATCTTTGCGTATCTTTTTTGAAATTATTTTATTTAGATTTCTCAGTTCTCCCGAGTCTCCTTGTTGTAATTCTCTCTTTAACCTTCTTTCTGTGATCAATTTTTTTGGTGTTTTCGCTCAATTTTTGTTCTTTTGGAGTTTGTTTGTTACAGTGTTGTTTTTGTGATATTTTTAACGCTTCTAAAACTTTATTGTTGAGCGTTTCAACGTTATTTATATGGGGACGGTTTAAAGCTTGGTTGATGGAGTTGACATATTCCACTATATTTTCCGGTGTATTCCATTTTACTATTTTACTTTTTCGAACCATTTTCGATCTTTCTTTTTTCAGGTTTATTTTAACTGTGGCTCTTATTGCTCGGTGGTCACTTCCAATGCCAAATCTGTTTAATACTGTAACATCTGTTACGTTTCCTTTCTGGCTTGCTATGAAGAAGTCTATTTCGTTTTTAGTTTCACTATCAGGACTCACCCACGTCCATCGTCTGTGTAGTTTCTTTTTAAAGAAGCTATTCATTAAATGTAATTGATGTTGGTGCAAGAAATTTAGTAACGTTTGGCCTCTCTCATTTCTGCCTTCTAAGCCATATTTCCCTATTGCTGTTTCCGATTCCTCCATCTGAGTTCCAACTTTGGCATTGAAGTCGCCCATAAGAAAGGTATAATGACAGCTATTTTCCTTAAATGCTTCTTTAATGTCGTCGTAAAAGTCTTCAACTTCTTCATCTTGATGTGTTGTTGTAGGTGCATAAACTTGAATAATTTTCATTTTGTATCGATTATTTAAACTTATGATCACATATGCAACCCGCTCTGATATTGCTTTAATGGTCAGTATACTTTGTGTGTGCTTTTTATGTATGAGAAATCCTATTCCACCAATTGAATTTTCTGGATTTCCGTTATAATATAATGTATGACCTGAATTTAGGGTAAGTAATTTGTTAAGTGGTTTTGACGTCATTAAGTCGTTCTTGCGTTTAATTCAATAAAAAGTGTAATTAGAAAGCAAGTCTAAGATTGTGCGACTTCAAATTCTACTTAAGCCGACCCTGGCGCAAAATTTAGTTGAACGCATATTCACATGGTTTTGGTCTGCAGCGTCTAAATGAATTTGCCCCGTAAATATTCTTTGGCAACCGCGTTAGTTATTAAAAGCATTCCAGTCTCGTTTACATTGCTTCGAATTACAGCGATAAGTTATTCTTTGTTATATGGTCAAGACCGTTTTGTTTTGCAGTTTCTGCCTAATGTAATTAAGCTTTCAAAAATAAGGCTTACTGAATTCTTTGTTGTCACCCATTTAAGCATCGATTTCACAACCCAAATATATTTCTTGGTATTCTTTAGGAGCCGCGTTGGTAATGTGATACTTAAGGTCGAAAACTTTCCATACGTGGTATAGTAGTGCATTGGAACCCTTATCTTGTGTTTTGTTATCCGGGGTTCTGGGAACTTTGCTCATTTTGCTGGTTCAGCTATGACATCAGGCTGCGTGTAGTTGCACCAAGCTTTGAGCTTTGAGAAATAAAAATAAAGTTTGATAAACCCTTGTTGGACCATACTTTTGGAATTATTGATTTTGGAGTTCGAAACTTTCTTTCGTTACGTTGTTTTTAAGCTCTGTGCATTTGAAATTTTAATAAGTAACGAGCCTTCAAGCAAGAGAGTGGTGTAAAAATCGTCCCCCGTCGCTCGCGTCTTCCGCGGGTGGCGGCGGTTTTAGTCCCGAATTTCGTTTTCATTAAGAATATTTGTGAGTGCCCTGTGGCCAGTGATTGTTAAGATTCTAGTGGCAAGTGCGGGCGTTACTTGACGTAAACCTTGGTTCCAAGCGCCCGTTATCGTGTCCTTTGCCCCTTTGGATTTTGGGGAGGACAGTTTGCCTTAGTGCAAATCCAAATAAGGCGTGTGTATATCGTGCCGAAGTAATTCCTCGTACTGGGGATTGTGCCGTTGCAAATTTAGTTACGTCCTTCGTTCTACATCGCCAATGGTCACCGCCGTTAGTTGCTGTTCTCATGTGGTGAGGGTGCAATAGCCCTTCCACTCTTCCGCTCAACCCCTTTGGGCAACCCTGTTCTACGTTCGCTGCGGGACATAACCCTGGTCTTTGTGGACGCCGTCTTCTGCAGTCCTCGACCTTCTGCAGTCACCGCTTGGCTTTTGGCAAAGCCCTTCAACAACCCTTTGGGGAGCTGTATTGCTGCAAGCGGCCACTAAGCCTCTCCAGGATCCGGTCCAGCCTTCGGTCATCGTCAACGCAGTAGGTGTTCTAGCTATAAAAGGTAGGATCTACCAATGTATCTTTGTCTTGCTTCCTGATTTAATGTGTCGCGGAAGTGCTACCGAATTGTATGTTTATTGTGCCTAGCATGCTGTAGGACTTTGCTCCTGCGAATTTAATTCCGTTAAATAACTTGTGTATTGTACTTCGTCATTAAGTTAACTTTTGCTTGGGAACCCCGACAATTTTCAGTTAGGGTGTATGTTACCTTCTTATGGCCAACTTGTGGCCCTGTGTGTGTCGATTTTCATTCATTAAACAATAATATAGTCACACTTAGTTTGTTTAATTGACTTAAACCTGCAATCTGTGGATCTTCAATCCTAATGTGGCAAAAAGCCAAGTGTAATCAAATGTGAAGCTAGAACACGTGCTTTTATTGGAAAAGCCATACAGTTTTTGGCTTGAGTAATTTCTTTTGAGCCCCTTTAGGGAGGTGGTCATACGGTAAGTCATTAAGGCCACCTGGTGCTGACCGCCCGACTTGGAGGGAACCTAGTGGACGACGCTTCGCAGCGTGCAGCTAACCCAGCGCATCTTCAGTAGAGCCCTGTGATATTTCTCGTTTTGGGTCACGAGGGCTGTTAATTTATCAAAACGAGTGGCGTCCTTAGGCAATTCTTTTAAGCAATCTTTAGGGTAAGTGCCGTCGGTTTTTCTTTGTACTCTCGCACCACGCCTTCCCGTCTGAGCTACGTGCAGGTAACCGGAGCAACAAAATCTGCTCCAACACATTAAGATCTGTGTCCTTTTTAGTAAAGCCGGCGAACCCTATAGTTTGTACCCGATTTTTGACAGTGCTCTTGATCAATGTCGATCTGAGCATTTAATACCGTAACAAATTGTTCACCACGTCTTCTAACTTCGCAGAGTCCTATTATATCCCAATTTATACATTTTGTTTCTTCTTCTATTTCTAGGAGCTTATCGCTTGAGGCCAGAGTTCGCACGTTGTATTCTAATATTTTAAATGTTCTTATTTTATGTCCGTGAGATTTTCCATAATTCGATTTCTTGCTCCCCCCATATTCCATGGAGCATACTGACAGTTTCTTGTCAGTGTGGGATTCCGAGTTTCGTGCTCGACCCACCTGGGGATTGTTTTCAGTAATCGACATTTCATTTGTTTTGAAGGGATTTTGGACAATACTCTACCACGCTGGCCGTTGCGGGTTGGTAGAGAGGTAAGGACATAGGTAGGGATTAATGTGAGGGGTAGGTAGGAATGCGGGGTAGGACCTGATTTCCTTTGGCTAAGGGAGTTAGGGGGCAATCAAGGCTCGCGTGGGCAGGGTCGCATCCCTGAAGTAGGCCTGTCCTCACTGGGATCGTGAGGAGTGCCTACCCGCTACCCTATATTATTTAGCCGTATAAAATTGCTATATTACATTTTTCTGCATCCAAAAAATTCAAGTTTATTAGTATAGTATTAAGGTGCGCTAGAACGCTTTTCAGTAAATATTGGCTACAGAAAATTTTATTTTACTACTATAATACATAGCGTCGATCAAAATATAATTATTTTAGTCCTGGTGTGCCATCATTAACAGGTGCCCTATAACTTGCTTGGAATTGATTGCAGAAGTTGTAAACGTTGTAGGAGTGAATTTGGGGATTATTTAGCCGTATAAAATTGCTATATTAAATTTTTCTGCCTCTAAAAAATTCAAGTTTATTAGTATAGTATTAATGTGCGTTAGAACGTCCGAAAAGTTCCTTTATCAGTAAATATTGGCTTCAGAAAATTTTATTGTACTACTATAATACATAGCGTCGATCAAAATATAATTATTTTAGTCCTGGTGTGCCATCATTAACAGGTGCCCTATAACTTGCTTGGAATTGATTGCAGAAGTTGTAAACGTTGTAGGAGTGCATTTGGGGATTATTTAGCCGTATAAAATTGCTATATTAAATTTTTCTGCATCTAAAAAATTCAAGTTCATTAGTATAGTATTAAGGTGCGTTAGAACGTCCGAAAAGTTCCTTTATCAGTAAATATTGGCTTCAGAAAATTTTATTGTACTACTATAATACATAGCGTCGATCAAAATATAATTATTTTAGTCCTGGTGTGCCATCATTAACAGGCGCCCTATAACTTGCTTGGAATTGATTGCAAGAGTTGTAAACGTTGTAGGAGTGCATTTGGGGAATATTTTGCCGTATAAAACTGCTATATTACATTTTTCTGCATCCAAAAAATTCAAGTTTATTAGTATAGTATTAAGGTGCGTTAGAACGTCTGAAAAGTTCCTCTATCAGTAAATATTGACTACAGAAAATTTTATTGTACTACCATAATATATAGTGTCGATCAAAATCTAATAATACTAGTCCTGGTAAGTGTGCCACCATTAACAGGTACCTACTCTATAACTTGCTAAGAATTGATTACAGAGATTGTAAACGTTGAAGCAGTGCATTTGGAGCTTATTTAGCCGTATAAAACCGCCATATTAACTTGTTCTGCATCCAAAAAATTCAAGTTTAAGGTGCGCTAGAACGTCTGAAAAGCTCGCTTTTCAGTAAATATTGGCTACAGAAAATTTTATTGTATTACAATAATACATAGTGTAGATCAAAATATAATAATTTTAATCCTGGTAAGTGTGCCATCATTAACAGGTGCCCTATAACTTGCTTGGAATTCATTGCAGAAGTTGTAAACGTTGTAGGAGTGCATTTGGGGATTATTTAGCCGTATAAAATTGCTATATTAAATTTTTCTGCATCTAAAAAATTCAAGTTCATTAGTATAGTATTAAGGTGCGTTAGAACGTCCGAAAAGTTCCTTTATCAGTAAATATTGGCTTCAGAAAATTTTATTGTACTACTATAATACATAGCGTCGATCAAAATATAATTATTTTAGTCCTGGTGTGCCATCATTAACAGGCGCCCTATAACTTGCTTGGAATTGATTGCAAGAGTTGTAAACGTTGTAGGAGTGCATTTGGGGAATATTTTGCCGTATAAAACTGCTATATTACATTTTTCTGCATCCAAAAAATTCAAGTTTATTAGTATAGTATTAAGGTGCGCTAGAACGCTTTTCAGTAAATATTGGCTACAGAAAATTTTATTGTACTACTATAATACATAGCGTCGATCAAAATATAATTATTTTAGTCCTGGTGTGCCATCATTAACAGGTGCCCTATAACTTGCTTGGAATTGATTGCAGAAGTTGTAAACGTTGTAGGAGTGAATTTGGGGATTATTTAGCCGTATAAAATTGCTATATTAAATTTTTCTGCCTCTAAAAAATTCAAGTTTATTAGTATAGTATTAAGGTGCGTTAGAACGTCCGAAAAGTTCCTTTATCAGTAAATATTGGCTTCAGAAAATTTTATTGTACTACTATAATACATAGCGTCGATCAAAATATAATTATTTTAGTCCTGGTGTGCCATCATTAACAGGTGCCCTATAACTTGCTTGGAATTGATTGCAGAAGTTGTAAACGTTGTAGGAGTGAATTTGGGGATTATTTAGCCGTATAAAATTGCTATATTAAATTTTTCTGCCTCTAAAAAATTCAAGTTTATTAGTATAGTATTAAGGTGCGTTAGAACGTCCGAAAAGTTCCTTTATCAGTAAATATTGGCTTCAGAAAATTTTATTGTACTACTATAATACATAGCGTCGATCAAAATATAATTATTTTAGTCCTGGTGTGCCATCATTAACAGGTGCCCTATAACTTGCTTGGAATTGATTGCAGAAGTTGTAAACGTTGTAGGAGTGCATTTGGGGATTATTTAGCCGTATAAAATTGCTATATTAAATTTTTCTGCATCTAAAAAATTCAAGTTCATTAGTATAGTATTAAGGTGCGTTAGAACGTCCGAAAAGTTCCTTTATCAGTAAATATTGGCTTCAGAAAATTTTATTGTACTACTATAATACATAGCGTCGATCAAAATATAATTATTTTAGTCCTGGTGTGCCATCATTAACAGGTGCCCTATAACTTGCTTGGAATTGATTGCAGAAGTTGTAAACGTTGTAGGAGTGCATTTGGGGATTATTTAGCCGTATAAAATTGCTATATTAAATTTTTCTGCATCTAAAAAATTCAAGTTCATTAGTATAGTATTAAGGTGCGTTAGAACGTCCGAAAAGTTCCTTTATCAGTAAATATTGGCTTCAGAAAATTTTATTGTACTACTATAATACATAGCGTCGATCAAAATATAATTATTTTAGTCCTGGTGTGCCATCATTAACAGGCGCCCTATAACTTGCTTGGAATTGATTGCAAGAGTTGTAAACGTTGTAGGAGTGCATTTGGGGAATATTTTGCCGTATAAAACTGCTATATTACATTTTTCTGCATCCAAAAAATTCAAGTTTATTAGTATAGTATTAAGGTGCGTTAGAACGTCTGAAAAGTTCCTCTATCAGTAAATATTGACTACAGAAAATTTTATTGTACTACCATAATATATAGTGTCGATCAAAATCTAATAATACTAGTCCTGGTAAGTGTGCCACCATTAACAGGTACCTACTCTATAACTTGCTAAGAATTGATTACAGAGATTGTAAACGTTGAAGCAGTGCATTTGGAGCTTATTTAGCCGTATAAAACCGCCATATTAACTTGTTCTGCATCCAAAAAATTCAAGTTTAAGGTGCGCTAGAACGTCTGAAAAGCTCGCTTTTCAGTAAATATTGGCTACAGAAAATTTTATTGTATTACAATAATACATAGTGTAGATCAAAATATAATAATTTTAATCCTGGTAAGTGTGCCATCATTAACAGGTGCCCTATAACTTGCTTGGAATTCATTGCAGAAGTTGTAAACGTTGTAGGAGTGCATTTGGGGATTATTTAGCCGTATAAAATTGCTATATTAAATTTTTCTGCATCTAAAAAATTCAAGTTCATTAGTATAGTATTAAGGTGCGTTAGAACGTCCGAAAAGTTCCTTTATCAGTAAATATTGGCTTCAGAAAATTTTATTGTACTACTATAATACATAGCGTCGATCAAAATATAATTATTTTAGTCCTGGTGTGCCATCATTAACAGGCGCCCTATAACTTGCTTGGAATTGATTGCAAGAGTTGTAAACGTTGTAGGAGTGCATTTGGGGAATATTTTGCCGTATAAAACTGCTATATTACATTTTTCTGCATCCAAAAAATTCAAGTTTATTAGTATAGTATTAAGGTGCGCTAGAACGCTTTTCAGTAAATATTGGCTACAGAAAATTTTATTGTACTACTATAATACATAGCGTCGATCAAAATATAATTATTTTAGTCCTGGTGTGCCATCATTAACAGGTGCCCTATAACTTGCTTGGAATTGATTGCAGAAGTTGTAAACGTTGTAGGAGTGAATTTGGGGATTATTTAGCCGTATAAAATTGCTATATTAAATTTTTCTGCATCTAAAAAATTCAAGTTCATTAGTATAGTATTAAGGTGCGTTAGAACGTCCGAAAAGTTCCTTTATCAGTAAATATTGGCTTCAGAAAATTTTATTGTACTACTATAATACATAGCGTCGATCAAAATATAATTATTTTAGTCCTGGTGTGCCATCATTAACAGGTGCCCTATAACTTGCTTGGAATTGATTGCAGAAGTTGTAAACGTTGTAGGAGTGCATTTGGGGATTATTTAGCCGTATAAAATTGCTATATTAAATTTTTCTGCATCTAAAAAATTCAAGTTCATTAGTATAGTATTAAGGTGCGTTAGAACGTCCGAAAAGTTCCTTTATCAGTAAATATTGGCTTCAGAAAATTTTATTGTACTACTATAATACATAGCGTCGATCAAAATATAATTATTTTAGTCCTGGTGTGCCATCATTAACAGGCGCCCTATAACTTGCTTGGAATTGATTGCAAGAGTTGTAAACGTTGTAGGAGTGCATTTGGGGAATATTTTGCCGTATAAAACTGCTATATTACATTTTTCTGCATCCAAAAAATTCAAGTTTATTAGTATAGTATTAAGGTGCGTTAGAACGTCTGAAAAGTTCCTCTATCAGTAAATATTGACTACAGAAAATTTTATTGTACTACCATAATATATAGTGTCGATCAAAATCTAATAATACTAGTCCTGGTAAGTGTGCCACCATTAACAGGTACCTACTCTATAACTTGCTAAGAATTGATTACAGAGATTGTAAACGTTGAAGCAGTGCATTTGGAGCTTATTTAGCCGTATAAAACCGCCATATTAACTTGTTCTGCATCCAAAAAATTCAAGTTTAAGGTGCGCTAGAACGTCTGAAAAGCTCGCTTTTCAGTAAATATTGGCTACAGAAAATTTTATTGTATTACAATAATACATAGTGTAGATCAAAATATAATAATTTTAATCCTGGTAAGTGTGCCATCATTAACAGGTGCCCTATAACTTGCTTGGAATTCATTGCAGAAGTTGTAAACGTTGTAGGAGTGCATTTGTGGATTATTTAGCCGTATAAAATTGCTATATTACATTTTTCTGCATCCAAAAAATTCAAGTTTATTAGTATAGTATTAAGGTGCGCTAGAACGTCTGAAAATCACGCTTTTCAGTAAATATTGGCTACAGAAAATTTTATTGTACTACTATAATACATAGCGTCGATCAAAATATAATTATTTTAGTCCTGGTGTGCCATCATTAACAGGTGCCCTATAACTTGCTTGGAATTGATTGCAGAAGTTGTAAACGTTGTAGGAGTGAATTTGGGGATTATTTAGCCGTATAAAATTGCTATATTAATTTTTTCTGCCTCTAAAAAATTCAAGTTTATTAGTATAGTATTAAGGTGCGTTAGAACGTCCGAAAAGTTCCTTTATCAGTAAATATTGGCTTCAGAAAATTTTATTGTACTACCATAATATATAGTGTCGATCAAAATCTAATAATACTAGTCCTGGTAAGTGTGCCATCATTAACAGGTACCTACTCTATAACTTGCTAAGAACTGATTACAGAGATTGTAAACGTTGAAGCAGTGCATTTGGAGTTTATTTAGCCGTATAAAACTGCCATATTAAATTTTTCTGCATCCAAAAAATTCAAGTTTAGTAGTATAGTATTAAGGTGCGATAGAACGTCTGAAAAGCACGTTTTTCAGTTAATATTAACAAAAGAAAATTTTATTGTACTACTATAATACATAGTGTCGATCAAAATATAACAATTTTAGTCCTGGTAAGTGTGGCATCATTAACAGGTGCCCTATAACTTGCTTAGAATTGATTGCAGAGGTTGTAAACGTTGTAGGAGTGCACTTGGAGCTGACTTAGCCGTATAAAACTGCTATATTAAATTTTTTGCCTCCAAAAAATTCAAGTTTAAGGTGCGCTAGAACGTCTGAAAAGCACGTTTTTCAGTTAATATTAACAAAAGAAAATTTTATTGTACTACTATAATACATAGTGTCGATCAAATATAACAATTTTAGTCCTGGTAAGTGTGCCATCATTAACAGGTGCCCTATAACTTGCTTAGAATTGATTGCAGAGGTTGTAAACGTTGTAGGAGTGCATTTGGAGCTGACTTAGCCGTATAAAACTGCTATATTAAATTTTTTTGCATCCAAAAAATTCAAGTTTAATAGTGTAGTATTAAGGTGCGCTAGAACGTCTGAAAAGCACGTTTTTCAGTTAATATTAACTAAAGAAAATTTTATGTACTACTATAATACATAGTGTCGATCAAAATATAACAATTTTAGTCCTGATAAGTGTGCCATCAGTAGAGTACCTACACGGGTTCTGGCTCAAAATGTGTCACTGCGCAGGTTTTCTGCGCAGGTGTCTGCAGGTCATTGACCTCGGCCACTTCCACTGGAGCGTCTGGGATGCAGACATGTTCATTCTTGCAGGATGTTGTTATCAGTAAATAGAACAATGGCATCCATTGGAGAACAATGAAGCTATTGTTACGCTTATCAAAATTTTCTCAGGCTCGACCGGATGTGACTCATCGTCTGACAGACATGTCTATTTTTGCAGGATGTTGTTGAACAATGGCATCCATTGTTTTAAAATCAGCACGACATTGGACAATGAAGCCATTGTTGTCTGGGGATTAAAAATGTGTTGATCTGCAAAAATTCAAACAATGAAACGCATTGTTTAAGAAAAATTAGCACAGTTTGAAGTTTTTGCTAATACAGTTAATGAGTCTAGAGATTAAAATGTGCTGATCTGCAAAAAATGATCTTGAAATAAATGTGTCAAGTACTGATGTCTGTTAGACAAACAAAAAAGAATTACCAGGTGTGGGGTTCAAACCCACGCTTCCTTTAGGGAACCAGAGCTTAAATCTGGCGCCTTAGACCACTCGGCCAACCTGGCATGTTCCTGTAATCGGGTTTATAAGCACAATGGTGTAATAAAACAGCAATGTAAATATACTTGTATTTATTTGCCTAAAACGTACATGTATAAAATTATTACAACTATATATCAGCTAATTATTGTGCTACGGATGTCATCTCTGTCTGAACGATTTTCTCGAAGACAAGTTTCGTGCTGCTCCCACACTTGCCACCCGAGATGATATAGTAGCGACGTTTTCCTAATTGCTGTAGGTCTGCGTCTGTTAGGCAATCGTAGCGTGCTGGTAGAATGAATCTGAAGTTGTCCAATTCTACCGCAACTTTATTGCCGTATTTAGTCGGACATCGATACACATTTATTATTAGATATTTTTCGTCAATCTTCAAATCTCGTACATTTCCCCACTCTTTAACCTCATTTAAGTTGCAAAGTTTCTGGTTGAAATCTGCCATGTTTTTGGAAAGAGCGCGTACAGGAAAATGATAGAAATACTACAACACATCAGGTTTATATAGCACCGATGAAAATTAAGTGATGAGGCATCACAACGTGGTAATTTAGGCAATATTTTTAGCATCAATCCAGCTATTGTGCTGATTTGAAAATCCAAGCCATTTTACAAATACTTTGTTACGTTTTCGTTTTATTACACGTTCAACGAGATGTATGGCTGGATATTTAAGTTTTTGAAGCTCAAGATCGTAGAAACATCCTTGAATAGACCGATTGGAAGCATCTTTTAGTAAATAGGTAATAGGATTAGTTAATTTAACTTGATCGATTGTGAATATTTTATTAGTCCAGTTGGGTGTATATCCTTTATCGAATATTGTTCGATATTTGCTAATTCCCACAGGATCGCCAACCTTAAATTTTACATTACTTAAATCTGTCATTTTTATATGATTATAGGCTTGATTGAGAATTTCCTTCTCATTACTCTTATTTACATCAACCGGTCTTTTACCAATTGTACTATGTTTTTTATGATTGTAGGTGTGACTGACTTGAGATAATAGAGAAAGCCATTTGTATGAACCTTGCAAACTAAACATCTTCCACATAATAAAATTAAGTGTACGATTTACTCTCTCAACGACACACGCTTTTTTGGAGCTAAATGTTGAGAACTGGTTAATTTTATATTTATTCATTAGTGTTTGAAAATCTTTATTGAAAAACTCTTTACCCTGATCTGTCTGCAAGTTCTTCGGAATTCTACCGCTTTCAGATGGTATTTTTTCAGTTGCACTAGTAACTTCCTTAGAGGTTTTGGTTTTTATAGACTCTAGCCAAACATATTTTGAAAATACATCTATAATTACTAAAATATACCGATAACCTTTATTTACTTTAGAGTATGGTATCATTTCTACTAAATCGGCCTGATGAAGATCATCCAATCCTTTTACTATTACACGACGCCTTCGAAAATTTATTCGTGCAGGCTTATGCAACTCGTCTACTATTTGAGCCTTAATCGAACTGTTTAGTTTCTTCCGGGTCATTTTGAACCTTTCTAAATGAGACAGTTTCACTAACTGAAGGTTTTAGGGGGAGATTTAGTTAGTTTTAGAGAAAAGTAGAGTTGATCAATTTCAGCTTGAATGTCTGCAATAATTTAATTTGCTATTTCTATATTTGTACTAGCAGAGTTTTGGTGTTTGGAAAGTCGATAAATAATCTTATTAAGTTCTTTGTTAAGGAGGGTCTTGTTGACAGCATCCTCTTCCAATAGAAGATTGGCTAATCGTTTATGCTAAAGATTAAAATATTCACAGTCATCGTAAAAGTGTAGATTTCTGTGCTGAATGTGACGACCGAACTTATCTCTCGACATTGTCGAACTGATTCGTTTTCATTATCGGCGCAAGTATGTAAGCGGTAGACAGCTAGACAGCTAGACAGATAGACAGGTAGACAGGTGGACAGCTAGACTGGTAGACAGCTAGACAGGTAGACAGCTAGACAGGTAGACAGTTAGACAGGTAGACAGGTAGACAGCCTGACAGGTAGACAGCTAGACAGGTAGACAGCTAGACAAGTAGACAGGTAGACAGCTAGACAGATAGACAGCTAGACAGGTAAACAGATAGACAGTCAGCTAGACAGTTAGACAGACTGACAGATTCAAACTAGTTCACACGTCAACAGCTTTCTATCAAATACAATTTACTTGCTTAGAATTGATTGCAGAGGTTTTAAACGTTGTAGGAGTGCATTTGGAGCTGACTTAGCCGTATAAAATTACTATATTAAATTTTTTGCATCCAAAAAATTCAAGTTTAGTAGTGTAGTATTAAGGTGCGCTAGAACGTCTGAAAAGCACGTTTTTCAGTTAATATTAACAAAAGAAAATTTTATTGTACTACTATAATACATAGTGTCGATTAAAATACAACAATTTTAGTCCTGGTAAGTGTGCCATCATTAACAGATGCTCTATAACTTGCTTAGAATTGATTGCAGAGGTTGTAAACGTTGTAGGAGTGCATTTGGAGCTGATTTAGCCGTATAAAACTGATATATTAAATTTCTCTGCTTCCAAAAATTTCAAGGCTAATAGTGTAGTATTAAGGCTAGTATTTAGTAACTTTAAAATCGTCGTTCGCCTCATCTAGGGATTTTTGAAAACGCCTAAATATAGGCAACACTCTGAACTGCTATTGCCTCTGGCAATGGCCTGTTGTAGATTTGACCAGTGGAGATTAGTAGTGTACGTAGAGGCGTTCTGGACCACTTCCGGTGGTTTGAAACTTTGCTAAGTGTCACGTGGCGAGGTCATTGGCCTCTGGTTTTAAACTTGGCTAGGCCTAGGCCAAGATCACGAGCCTAGCCTAGGTCAACGTCACGGGCCTAGCAGGGGGGCGGGGTCGTGGGCCTAGCCTAGGCCAAGGTCACGGGCCACTTCCGGAAATTTTTTGGCCTAAATGTCAAATTTTGAAATTTTTACTAGACTTATCAAAATGTTCCCAGGCTCAACACGATGTGAGTCATCGTCTGACAATGCAAACATGTTCATTCTTGCAGGATGTTGTTGAACAATGACGTTCATTGTTTGAGAAATCTGCACGACATTGGACAATAAAGCCATTGTTGTCTGGAGATTAAAATGTGCAAAGCTGGTAAATAGAACAATGACATCTATTGTTTGAGAAATCTGCACGACATTGGACAATGAAGCCATTGTTGTCTGGAGATTAAAATGTGCAAAGCTGGTAAATAGAACAATGACATCCATTGTTTGAGAAATCTGCACGATAATTGGACAATGAAGTCTTTGTTGTCTGGACGAATTTTTGCTGACTTCCTTTATCAGATAAACAGAATGTTATTGTCTAGAGACTAAAATGTGCAAAGCCGGTAAAGATTGAACAATGAAACTCATTGTTTGAGAAAAAATCAGCACAACTGCTAAATTGAATGCTGTCTTTGTTTGAAAATTTTTGCTGACGCTGTTAAAAGTCTAATTTTGAAATTTTTACAAGATTCTCACGATACATTTTGGAGGTAAAAGTCTAATTTTTACAAGATTCCCACGATGAATTTTGAAGTTAAGAGTTTAATTTTGAAATGTCTACAAGATTCCTATACCGGATGTGAGTCATTGTCAGACTTGTCAAAACCTGCCTGCCTGCCTGTTTATCTTCTGCGCAATTAAACAATCAAGCCATTATTTAAGAAATATGCAAGGTTGCAAAAAATAAACCGAGTTAATTGTATGGAGTCATTGTGGTCTAATAGTATATATCGAATTATTTCCAGCTAAAAAGATGCAATATGAAATCCAAACCATTTTAAATACCTTGTTAGGTTTTTGTTTTATTACGCGTTCAACGAGATGTATGTCTAGATGTTCAACATTTTGAAACTCAAGATCGTAGAAACATCATCGAATATGCCGATTGGAATCATCTTTTAGTATATAGATAATGTGTTCCATCCCACTGAAGGACTGTTTAAGCGGTAGACAGTATTTAACATAATACAAAAGTGTTGGGGACATTGAGAGAAATCCTCAACATTGTTTCTAAGCAAAGTAAATATTACGTGTCTTTTCCCATACTTTATTAAATACACAGTCTCGAAATTGAGCCGATAGTTATCTATTTCGCTTGGATTTATGTACAGCACCCCCCTCACTTTAGCAATAAGCAAGTTCCTAAAGAAATATTATTATTCTGTATAGATTTACAGGTTACAGTTCGGAGTGTAAACTGAGTTATAAATTTCTATACCGCTATTAGCAACAGTACCACTTAATTGCATATTGTATTCTTTTACGTAAGCCCCAAATTTTAGATTCGATTGTTTTAATATAGGCTCGAAAGCACTGCTGACAGACAGGCAGAAAACTTGTGTTTTGTATTAAAGTGCGTTAAAACGTCTGGAAATAACGTTTTTCAGTAAACATCAACTACCGAAAATTTTATTGTTCTACTATAATACCTAGTGTCGATCAAAATATAATAATTTTATCAATGGTAAGCGTGCCATCACTAACAGGTGCTCAACAACTGGCTTACTATTGATTGCAAAAGTTGTAAACGCTGTAGGAGTGCACTTGGAGCTTATTTAGCCGTATAAAACCGCTATATTAAATTTTTCTTCATCCAAAAAATTCAAGTTTAATAGTATAGTATTAAGGTGCGCTAGAACGTCTGAAAAGCACGTTTTTCAGTAAATATTGGATACAGAAAATTTTATTGTACTACAACAATACATAGTGTCGATCAAAACATAATAATTTTAGTCCTGGTAAGTGTGCCATCATTAACAGGTGCTTTATAACTTGCTTAGAATTGATTGCAGAGGTTGTAAACGTTGTAGGAGTGCATTTGGAGCTGACTTAGCCATATAAAACTGCTATATTAAATTTTTCTTCATCCAAAAAATTCAAGTTTAATAGTTTAGCATTAAGGTGCTTTAAAACGTCCGAAAAGCACATTTTTCAGTAAATAGTAACTACAAAAAAATTTATTGTACTACTATAATACCTAGTGACGATCAAAATATAATAATTTTATCCCTGGTAAACGTGCCATCATTAACAGGTGCTCGATAACTTGCTTAAAATTGATTTCTGAGGTTGAAAACGTTGTAGGAGTGCATTTGGAACTTATTTAGCCGTATAAAACTGCGATATTAAATTTTTCGGCATCCAAAAAATTCAAGTTTAATAGGATATTATTAAGGTGCGCTAGAACGTCTGAAAAGCACGTTTTTCAGTAAACATCGACTACCTTAAATTGTATTGTACTACTATAGTACCTAGTGTCGATCAAAATATAATAATTTTATCAATGGTAAGCGTGCCATCACTAACAGGTGCTCAACAACTGGCTTACTATTGAATGCAGAGGTTGTAAACGCTGTAGGAGTGCATTTGGAGCTTATTTAGCCGTATAAAACCGCTATATTACATTTTTCTGCATCCAAAAAATTCAAGTTCAATAGTTTAGCATTAAGGTGCGTTAAAACGTTTGAAAAGCACATTTTTCGGTAAATAGTAACTACCGAAAATTTTATTGTACTACTATAATACATAGTGACGATCAAAATATAATAATTTTATCCCTGGTAAACGTGCCATCATTAACAGGTGCTCGATAACTTGCTTAAAATTGATTTCTGAGGTTGAAAACGTTGTAGGAGGAAATTTGAAGCTTATTTAGCCGTATAAAGCTGCTATACTAAATTTTTCTAGCCCCAAAAAATTCAAGTTTGGTAGTTTTGTATTAAGTTGCGTTAAAACGTCTGAAAAGCACGTTTTTCAGTAAACATCAACTACCGAAAATTTTATTGTTTTACTATAATACCTAGTGTCGATCAAAATATAATAATTTTATCAATGGTAAGCGTGCCATCACTAACAGGTGCTCAACAACTGGCTTACTATTGATTGCAGAAGTTGTAAACGCTGTAGGAGTGCATTTGGAGCTTATTTAGCCGTATAAAGCCGCTATATTAAATTTTTCTGCATCCAAAAAACTCAACTTCAATAGTTTAGCATTAACGTGCGTTAAAACGTCTGAAAAGCACATTTTTCAGTAAATAGTAACTACAACAAAATTTATTGTACTACTATAATACCTAGTGACGATCAAAATATAATAATTTTATCCCTGGTAAACGTGCCATCATTAACAGGTGCTCGATAACTTGCTTAAAATTGATTTCTGAGGTTGAAAACGTTGTAGGGGTGCATTTGGAGCTTATTTAGCCGTATAAAGCTGCTATATTAAATTTTTCTAGCTCAAAAAAGTTAAAGTTCGATAGTTTTGTATTAAGGTGCGTTAAAACGTCTGAAAAGCACGTTTTTCAGTAAACATCAACTACCAAAAATTTTATTGTACTACTATAATACCTAGTGTCGATGAAAATATAATAATTTTATCAATGGTGAGCGTGCCATCACTAACAGGTGCTCAACAACTGGCTTACTATTGATTGCAGAAGTTGTAAACGCTGTAGGAGTGCATTTGGAGCTGACTTAGCCATATAAAACTGCTATATTAAATTTTTCTTCATCCAAAAAATTCAAGTTTAATAGTTTAGCATTAAGGTGCGTTAAAACGTCTGAAAAGCACATTTTTCGGTAAATAGTAACTACCGAAAGTTTTATTGTACTATTATAATACATAGTGACGATCAAAATATAATAATTTTATCCCTAGTAAACGTGCCATCATTAACAGGTGCTCGATAACTTGCTTAAAATTGAATTCTGAGGTTGAAAACGTTGTAGGAGTGAATTTAAAGCTTTTTTAGCCGTATAAAGCTGCTATACTAAATTTTTCTAGCCCCAAAAATTCAACTTCGATAGTTTTGTATTAAGGTGCGTTAGAACGTCTGAAAAGCACGTTTTTCAGTAAACATCAACTACCGAAAACTTTATTGTACTACTTTAATACCTAGTGTCGATCAAAATATAATTATTTTAGTCCTGGTAAGTGTGCCATTATTAACAGGTGCTTTATAACTTGCTTAGAAATGATTGCAGAGGTTGTAAACGTTGTAGGAGTGCATTTGGAACTGACTTAGCCATATAAAACTGCTATATTAAATTTTTTCTTCATCCAAAAAATTCTAGTTTAATAGTTTAGCATTAAGGTGCGTTAAAACGTCTGAAAAGCACATTTTTCGGTAAATAGTAACTACCGAAAGTTTTATTGTACTACTATAATACATAGTGACGATCAAAATATAATAATTTTATCCCTAGTAAACGTGCCATCATTAACAGGTGCTCGATAACTTGCCTAAAATTGAATTCTGAGGTTGAAAACGTTGTAGGAGTGAATTTAAAGCTTATTTAGCCGTATAAAGCTGCTATACTAAATTTTTCTAGCCCCAAAAATTCAACTTCGATAGTTTTGTATTAAGGTGCGTTAGAACGTCTGAAAAGCACGTTTTTCAGTAAACATCAACTACCGAAAACTTTATTGTACTACTTTAATACCTAGTGTCGATCAAAATATAATTATTTTAGTCCTGGTAAGTGTGCCATTATTAACAGGTGCTTTATAACTTGCTTAGAATTGATTGCAGAGGTTGTAAACGTTGTAGGAGTGCATTTGGAACTGACTTAGCCATATAAAACTGCTATATTAAATTTTTCTTCATCCAAAAAATTCAAGTTTAATAGTTTAGCATTAAGGTGCGTTAAAACGTCTGAAAAGCACATTTTTCGGTAAATAGTAACTACCGAAAGTTTTATTGTACTACTATAATACATAGTGACGATCAAAATATAATAATTTTATCCCTAGTAAACGTGCCATAATTAACAGGTGCTCGATAACTTGCTTAAAATTGAATTCTGAGGTTGAAAACGTTGTAGGAGTGAATTTAAAGCTTATTTAGCCGTATAAAGCTGCTATACTAAATTTTTCTAGCCCCAAAAATTCAACTTCGATAGTTTTGTATTAAGGTGCGTTAGAACGTCTGAAAAGCACGTTTTTCAGTAAACATCAACTACTGAAAACTTTATTGTACTACTTTAATACCTAGTGTCGATCAAAATATAATAATTTTATCAATGGTAAGCCTGCCATCACTAACAGGTGCGCAACAACTGGCTTACTATTGATTGGAAAAGTTGTAAACGCTGTAGGAGTGCATTTGGAGCTTATTTAGCCGTATAAAACCGCTATATTAAATTTTTCTTTATCCAAAAAATCAAGTTTAACAGTACAGTATTAAGGTGCGCTAGAACGTCTGAAAAGCACGTTTTTCAGTAAATATTGGCTACAGAAAATTTTATTGTACTACAATAATACATACTGTCGATCAAAATATAATTATTTTAGTCCTGGTAAGTGTGCCATCATTAACAAATGCTTTATAACTTGCTTAGAAATGATTGCAGAGTTTGTAAACGTTGTAGGAGTGCATTTGGAGCTGACTTAGCCATATAAAACTGCTATATTAAATTTTTCTTCATCCAAAAAATTCAAGTTTAAAAGTTTAGCATTAAGGTGCTTTAAAACGTCCGAAAAGCACATTTTTCAGTAAATAGTAACTACAAAAAAATTTATTGTACTACTACCGGGTGGCCATAAATATCTGATATCGCATTACCTTTGGAATCAACACCGCTTTATTAAAGTGATGAATTCAACTAAACTAAATGTCATTAATGTCATCACAACTAAAATTCCTATCTGTCAAAAATTATTACAGATTGCAATAAGTAATGGAGTTAGAACAGTAGATTTTTATAAACTAGTCGTAGGCTAAACTGCAGAATCCGGGGCACATTCCCCTCCTCTTATTGCATTTTATTGCATTATATAGGTACCAATACTTATTGTAATTGAAATATAGTACTAACCAACATTTATAGGTAGCTAATTCCATGGCTACCGGGATCTCAGATATTTATGGCCACCCGGTATAATACCTAGTGACGATCAAAATATAATAATTTTATCCATGGTAAACGTGCCATCATTAACAGGTGCTCGATAACTTGCTTAAAATTGATTTCTGAGGTTGAAAACGTTGTAGGGGTGCATTGGGAACTTATTTAGCCGTATAAAACTGCGATATTAAATTTTTCGGCATCCAAAAAATTCAAGTTTAATAGGATATTATTAAGGTGCGTTAGAACGTCTGAAAAGCACGTTTTTCAGTAAACATTAACTACCGAAAATTGTATTGTACTACTATAGTACCTAGTGTCGATCAAAATATAATAATTTTATCAATGGTAAGCGTGCCATCACTAACAGGTGTTCAACAACTGGCTTACTATTGATTGCAGAGGTTGTAAACGCTGTAGGAGTGCATTTGGAGCTTATTTAGCCGTATAAAAACGCTATATTAAATTTTTCTGCATCCAAAAAGTTCAACTTCAATAGTTTAGCATTAAGGTGCGTTAAAACGTCTGAAAAGCACATTTTTCAGTAAATAGTAACTACAACAAAATTTATTGTACTACTATAATACCTAGTGACGATCAAAATATAATAATTTTATCCCTGGTAAACGTGCCATCATTAACAGGTGCTCGATAACTTGCTTAAAATTGATTTCTGAGGTTGAAAACGTTGTAGGGGTGCATTTGGAGCTTATTTAGCCGTATAAAACTGCTATATTAAATTTGTCTAGCTCCAAAAAGTTAAAGTTCGATAGTTTTGTATTAAGGTGCGTTAAAACGTCTGAAAAGCACGTTTCTCAATAAACATCAACTACCGAAAATTTTATTGTACTACTATAATACCTAGTGTCGAAGAAAATATAATAATTTTATCAATGGTGAGCGTGCCATCACTAACAGGTGCTCAACAACTGGCTTACTATTGATTGCAGAAGTTGTAAACGCTGTAGGAGTGAATTTGAAGCTTATTTAGCCGTATAAAACTGCTATACTAAATTTTTATAGCCCCAAAAAATTCAAGTTCGATAGTTTTGTATTAAGCTGCGTTAAAACGTCTGAAAAGCACGTTTTTCAGTAAACATCAACTACCGAAAATTTTATTGTTCTACTATAATACCTAGTGTCGATCAAAATATCATAATTTTATCAATGGTAAGCGTGCCATCCCTAACAGGTGCTCAACAACTGGCTTACTATTGATTGCAGAAGTTGTAAACACTGTAGGAGTGCCTTTGGAGCTTATTTAGTCGTATAAAACCGCTATATTAAATTTTTCTGCATCCAAAAAATTCAAGTTCAATAGTTTAGCATTAAGGTGCATTAAAACGTCCGAAAAGCGCATTTTTCAGTAACTAGTCACTACAAAAAAATTTATTGTACTACTATAATACCTAGTGACGATCAAAATATAATAATTTTATTCCTGGTAAACGTGCCATCATTAACAGGTGCTCGATAACTTGCGTAAAATTGATTTCTGAGGTTGAAAACGTTGTAGGGGTGCATTTGGAGCTTATTTAGCCGTATAAAACTGCTATATTAGATTTTTCTAGCTCCAAAAAGTTAAAGTTCGATAGTTTTGTATTAAGTTGCGTTAAAACGTCTGAAAAGCACGTTTTTCAGTAAACATCAACTACCGAAAATTGTATTGTTTTACTATAATACCTAGTGTCGATCAAAATATAATAATTTTATCAATGGTAAGCGTGCCATCCCTAACAGGTGCTCAACAACTGGCTTACTATTGATTGCAGAAGTTGTAAACACTGTAGGAGTGCATTTGGAGCTTATTTAGCCGTATAAAACCGCTATATTAAATTTTTCTGCATCAAAAAAATTCAAGTTCAATAGTTTAGCATTAAGGTGCGTTTAAACGTCCGAAAAGCACATTTTTCAGTAACTAGTAACTACAAAAAAATTTATTGTACTACTATAATACCTAGTGACGATCAAAATATAATAATTTTATCCCTGGTAAACGTGCCATCATTAACAGGTGCTCGATAACTTGCTTAAAATTGATTTCTGAGGTTGAAAACGTTGTAGGAGTGCATTTGGAACTTATTTAGCCGTATAAAACTGCGATATTAAATTTTTCGGCATCCAAAAAATTCAAGTTTAATAGGATATTATTAAGGTGCGCTAGAACGTCTGAAAAGCACGTTTTTCAGTAAACATTAACTACCGAAAATTGTATTGTACCACTATAGTACCTAGTGTCGATCAAAATATAATAATTTTATCCCTGGTAAACGTGCCATCATTAACAGGTGCTCGATATCTTGCTTAAAATTGATTTCTGAGGTTGAAAACGTTGTAGGGGTGCATTTGGAGCTTATTTAGCCGTATAAAACTGCTATATTAAATTTTTTTAGCTCCAAAAAGTTAAAGTTCGATAGTTTTGCATTAAGGTGCGTTAAGACGTTTGAAAAACACGATTTTCAGTAAACATCAACTAGAGAAAATTTTATTGTTCTACTATAATACCTAGTGTCGATCAAAATATAATAATTTTATCAATGGTGAGCGTGCCATCACTAACAGGTGCTCAACAACTGGCTTACTATTGATTGCAGAGGTTGTAAACGCTGTAGGAGTGCATTTGGAGCTTATTTAGCCGAATAAAGCCGCTATATTACATTTTTCTGCATCCAAAAAATTCAAGTTTAGTAGTTTAGCATTAAGGTGCTTTAAAACGTCCGAAAAGCAAATTTTTCAGTAAAAAGTAACTACAAAAAAAATTATTGTACTACTATAATACCTAGTGAAGATCAAAAATAATAATTTTATCCCTGGTAAACGTGCCATCATTAACAGGTGCTTGATAACTTGCTTAAAATTGATTTCTGAGGTTGAAAACGTTGTAGGAGTGCATTTGGAACTTATTTAGCCGTATAAAACTGCTATATTAAATTTTTCGGCATCCAAAAAATTCAAGTTTAATAGGATATTATTAAGGTGCGCTAGAACGTCTGAAAAGCACGTTTTTCAGTAAACATCAACTACCGAAAATTGTATTGTACTACTATAGTACCTAGTCTTGATCAAAATATAATAATTTTATCAATGGTAAGCGTGCCATCACTAACAGGTGCTCAACAACTGGCTTACTATTGATTGCAGAGGTTGTAAACGCTGTAGGAGTGCATTTGGAGCTTATTTAGCCGTATAAAACCGCATAAGACAACCGACAAGCGGCTGAAATGAAAACCTTGTGAATAATCACAAACTACACACTACATGACAGGAAAAGAAAAGTAGAAATATGAGAAAAATGCGAAATTGACGACATAGTTCGGTGTACGAGAAACCGCAGAAGACAGTGGAACGAACACATAAATAGAATGACGGAGGATAGACTGGTTAAGATAGTTAGAAACGAAATACCTTCAGGCAGAAGACTCCCTGGACGACCACACAAGAGATGGTGCGTTAAAACGTCTGAAAAGCACGTTTTTCAGTAAACATCAACTACAGAAAATTTTATTGTTCTACTATAATACCTAGTGAAGATCAAAATATAATAATTTTATCCCTGGTAAACGTGCCATCATTAACAGGTGCTCGATAACTTGCTTAAAATTGATTTCTGAGGTTGAAAACGTTGTAGGACTGCATTTGGAACTTATTTAGCCGTATAAAACCGCTATATTATATACCTAGTGAAGATCAAAATATAATAATTTTATCCCTGGTAAACGTGCCATCATTAACAGGTGCTCGATAACTTGCTTAAAATTGATTTCTGAGGTTGAAAACGTTGTAGGACTGCATTTGGAACTTATTTAGCCGTATAAAACCGCTATATTAAATTTTTCTGCATCCAAAAAATTCAAGTTTAATGGTTTAGCATTAAGGTGCGTTAAAACGTCTGAAAAGCACATTTTTCAGTAAATAGTAACTACAATAAAATTTATTGTACTACTATAATACCTAGTGACGATCAAAATATAATAATTTTATCCCTGGTAAACCTACCATCATTAACAGGTGCTTAACAACTGGCTTACTATTGATTGCAAAGGTTGTAAACGCTGTAGGAGTGCATTTGGAGCTTATTTAGCCGTATAAAACCGCTATATTACATTTTTCTGCATCCAAAAAATTCAAGTTCAATAGTTTAGCATTAAGGTGAGTTAAAACATCTGGAAAGCACATTTTTCAGTAAATAGTAACTACAAAAAATTTTATTGTACTACTATAATACCTAGTGACGATCAAAATACAATAATTTAATCCCTGGTAAACGTACCATCATTAACAGGTGCTCGATAACTTGCTTAAAATTGATTTCTGAGGTTGAAAACGTTGTAGGAGTGCATTTGGAGCTTATTTAGCGTGCCATCGCTAACAGGTGCTCAACAACTGGCTTACTATTGATTGCAGAAGTTGTAAACGCTGTAGGAGTGCATTGGAGCTTATTTAGCCGTATAAAACCGCATAAGACAATCGACAAACGCTGAAATGAAAACCTTGAGAATAATCACAGGCTACACACTGCATGACAGGAAAAGAAACGTAGAAATAAGAGAAAAATGCGAAGTTGACGACATAGTTCGGTGTACGAGAAACCGCAGAAGACAGTGGAACGAACACATAAATAGAATGACGGAGGATAGACTGGTTAAGATAGTTAGAAACGAAATACCTCCAGGCAGAAAACTCCTGGACCACCACACAAGAGATGGAGGGATAGCTGGCAATCCACATCGCAAGAATAGGCTTACACCCGTACCCAGAATAAAACAGGCAATTTGCCTATCAAATAAGAATAAGAAAAATAAGAAGTATTAAGGTGTGTTTAAACGTCTGAAGAGCACGTTTCTCAGTTAATATTAACTACCGAAAATTTTATTGTACTACTATAATACCTAGTGTCGATGAAAATATAATAATTTTATCAATGGTGAGCGTGCCATCATTAACAGGTGCTCAACAACTGGCTTACTATTGATTGCAGAGGTTGTAAACGCTGTAGGAGTGCATTTGGAGCTTATTTAGTTGTATAAAACCGCTATATTACATTTTTCGGCATCCAAAAAATTTAAGTTCTATAGTTTAGTATTAAGGTGCATTAAAACGTCTGAAACGCAGGTTTTTCAGTAAATATTAACTACAGAAAATTCTATTATACTACTATAAGACCTAGGTAGATCAGAATATAATAATTTTATAGCTGGTAAGCGCGCCATCGTTAACAGGTGCTCAACAACTTGCTTAGAATTGATTGCTGAGGTTGTAAACGTTGTAGGAGTGCATTTGGAGCTTATTTAGCCGAATAAAACTGATTTATATTAAATTATCCTGGATCCAACAAAGTCAAGTTTAATAGTATAGCATTAAAGTGCTTTAAAACGTCTAAAAAGAACGTTGTTCAGTAAATATTCACTACAGGAAATTTTATTGTACTACTATAATACCTAGTGTCGATTAAAATATAATAATTTTATCAATGGTAAGCATGCCATCACTAACAGGTGCTCAACAACTGGCTAACTATTGATTGCAGAGGTTGTAAACGCTGCAGGAGTGCATTTGAAGCTTATTTAGCCGTATAAAACCGCTATATTACATTTTTCTGCATCAAAAAAATTCAAGTTCAATAGTTTAGCATTAAGGTGCGTTGAAACGTCTGAAAAGCACATTTTTCGGTAAATAGTAACTGCCGAAAATTTTATTGTACTACTATAAAACTGCTATATTAAATTTTTCTAGCTAGAAAAAATTCAAGTTTGATAGTTTTGTATTAAGGTGCGTTAAAACGTCTGAAAAGCACGTTTTTCAGTAAACATCAACTACCGAAAATTTTATTGTACTACTATAATACCTAGTGTCGATCAAAATATAATAATTTTATCAATGGTAAGCGTGCCATCACTAACAGGTGGCCAACAACTGACTTAGAATTGATTGCAGATGTTGTAAACGCTGTAGGAGTGCATTTGGAGCTTATTTAGCCGTATAAAGCTGCTATATTAAATTTTTCTGCATCCAAAAAATTCAAGTATAGTATTAAAGTGCGTTAAAACGTCTGAAAAGCACGTTTTTCAGTAAGTATTAACAGTAGTGTACTCAGAGGCGTTCTGGGACACATTTGTTCTTGCACTTTTTTAAGATCACGGGCGAGGTCATTGACCTAGTCGGGGGTCAAGGTCACGGGCCTAGCCGGGGGTTTACACTTCCGGTTCCTACAATGAATTTTCGGGGCTAAAAGTCTAATTTTGAAATTTTATAGGATTCCCACGATAAATTTTGAGACTAAAAGTCTAATTTTGAAATTTTTACAAAATTCTCAAGATGAATTTTCTTGCTAAAAGTTTAATTTTATTCCTACGCTTATCAGAAAATATTTCCCAGGCTTAAGCGAATGTGGGTCATCGTCTGGGAATGCAAACTTGCTAAGACTTGCAGATGCGGGGTGTCTAGCCGGATGTTATTGTCTACCAATTAAACAATGACGCCCATTGTTTTAAAAATCTGCACGACCGCTAAAATAATAATTGAAGCCTTCACTTGGATTTTTTGCTGAATCAGATAAACCGGATGTTTTTGTCTAGGAATTCAAAC
Source organism: Agriotes lineatus (assembly GCA_940337035.1). Taxonomy (NCBI): domain Eukaryota; kingdom Metazoa; phylum Arthropoda; class Insecta; order Coleoptera; family Elateridae; genus Agriotes; species Agriotes lineatus. Next base: position 105,320 of record CALNHX010000942.1, read on the forward strand.
CTGTCCAGACCTGCAGAAGTGGGTATCTGTCTGTCTGTCTTTTGCGCAATTGAACAATAAAGCCATTGTTTGAGAAATGTGCAAGATTGCTAAAAAATAAACCGGATTAATTGTATGCAGCCATTGTTTGGGAAATGTGCAAGCTTGCTAAAGAATAAACCTAATTAATTGTATGGAGTCATTGTGGTCTAATAGTATATATCGAAATTCAACCAAATATGTCTCAGTATCGTCATCATGATGTCTATACAAGGTCTGATTTGTGATGTTATATACTAAGAATTCGTAAGTGAAAATATTTACGGGGTGTGTTTACCGGCAAGTTTGATGTTATTCGAACTACTACTAAAATTTAAACCTTTAAAACCAGAACTGAAATGGGCTACTATGGCTTATGACGGTGCAAGACCTACCTTTCACGTACGGATTGAGGTCGATAACAAAATCTACGATTTATCACATAAGATTATTCAAGCGCATATTAGTGGTAAAATACATTTTAATAAAATCCGTTCCGATTCTAACGTACTACTGTTTGATAATGATGACCAGAAAATGTTACAAGTGTGTAGAGACGTAATGAAAACTAAAAGTGTTTGTGACTACTTTGAAGAGGCGCCTGCTATGCTAAAAACGATTAGAAATAGGGTTAATTGTAAAGTGAACAAATATTTTAGAAATACCATATGATGTATATAATAAAGACATTTATGAAATATCCTGTGTTTTATTTGTTGAAAACTTGTCTGAGGCTCGGGGGTGACACACGAGTGACTGGGATATGGTAGCTGATAGACTCTCGCATATTTTGATAGTTATTAACCGTGTTGGGTATCATCTTAGCAATTTTTTCACATTCCATCTCAGAAGTTGTGTTTATCAAGTATTGAATCTACATTTTGATCGTATTTGCGACTGGATTGTAGCAGCTTTTAAGTTTTAGCCACGGCACTCAGGGTGAGGAAAAAATCGTGTGGGATCATATTTTTAGGCACCCAGCATTTTTTAGTTTATCTCGAAGAGTCAGCTGCTTCCGCATGCTAATCTCGCAAAACAGACACCGTCTTTGTTTTTGTGTTAGCACCTTGGCTTTAAGAATGTTATGGCAGTATATTTACGAAATATGTGAGATTATTTTACAGCTAAAAGATGAAATGCTCCAAATGTTTTGAAAAATGTAAATGAATATTTTATAGAATTTGTAAAACAAAAAAAAATATTAGCAGATAATGCAACTTATTTTAAAAACACAAAATGGATCCAAGAAATGGATCTGTTAACTGGCCACCTCTTTCGTGCGATTTGACGCCGTTAGATTCTTTGAGGATATGTAAAGTCGCATGTCTACGTCGATAAACCGGAAACAATTGAGCACTTGGAAGCCAACATTCGATGGGTTATAGCGATTTACTAATTTACTGCGAAGAGTGTGTGAAAATTGGACCTCCAGATTACGTCATGTACACGCCAGCCGCTGCGGCCACATGCCCGAAATCATATTTAAACATAAATTCCATAAAATTATATTTTAAATAAAGCCAATTTCATGGATATTAAAAACATTTGTCTGGGTTTTATTTCAATTTAAAGTTCTCCTCCTCTAAAAAAACACCCTTTATTACGTAGTTTTTTCCAGTACTTTATTAAATACGCAAAGTTTAGAAGTTGGGCGATAGTTATTTATTTTGCTTTTGCTGTTGGATTTATGTGCAGAAGGACATCATCCCTTACTTTAGCAATAAGCAAGTTTCTAAAGAAATATTATTATGCTGTAGAGATTTACAAGTTACAGTTCGGAGTGTAAACTGAGTTAAAACTTTCGGATATTTCTATAGCGCTATTAACAACAGCACCATTTAATTGCATATTGTTTTCTTTTACGTAAGACCCAAATTTTAGATTCTATTGTTTTAATATAGGTTTAAAAGCACTGCTTAGACAGGTAGACAGCTAGGCAGATAGACAGATTACAGCTAGACAGTTAGACAGGTAGTCAGCTAGACACGTAGGCAGCTAGACAGGAAGACAGGTAGACAGCTACACAGGTAGACAGGTAGACAGGTAGACAGATAGACAGATAGACAGCTAGATAGGTAGACAGGAAGGCAGGCAGACAGACAGACAGACAGACAGACATACTATTAACGAAGTAAGAAGAGAGAAGTTGGAAATTAATACTGAAACAGATCTTAATTTAGCGCTTTCAAAATTATTATTACAGGACATCAGGGGATCAACGGCCTCCATTATCAGTATCTGAGAATTTGCAACGATAAATAAATAGACCACTAGACAACCTGACATGTTCCTGTAACGGTTTTATGGGCACGACGGTGTAATAAAACGACAATTGTAAATATAATTGTATTTATTTATCTAATGTACATGTATAAAAATATTACAAATATATTATGCACTAGTCAATTATTGTGGTAGAGGTGTTGTTGTCATCTCTGTCTGGGGTGTTACGATCCCCTTGTGCTGTTTCCGGCATTGTCGAACTGGCTTTATTCAATTATTCCTGCCTCTTTTAACTCTTCTATTATACTGACAATTTCATTTATATAATTTGTATGGCCAGATGCTTGAGAGGCATACAGTAACTTTAATCGATCGACTAACTCGTTCGGATCATCCCAGTAAATATAATCCAATGCTTTATTGCTAACTTATTCATACATTTGCTGCATACTTTTACCAGTACGCTTTGTAGTTTTCAACGATATCGATGATAGCGAGGGTGATGATGACAGGCCAGATTTTATAAATTTCTTGTATTTCGCTTGGTTGAAACCTACCTTCTGCTCATTTTTATCAAAATTTCTATGTGCCGCATTTGTTCTGCTTATGATATCATTATAATTTGCTCTATCTGTCGGCGTTAGAGTTATTTGAGAGTGGTTTTTAAATAGTAATTCGTACAAACCAGGCGTACCTTCATAGTGCACATTTTTTAACAATTATATCTGATCCCGTTATGTATAGCTTATCTCCACCAAAATAAAATTGGTTTTTATCAAAATCATATCTAATTCCATACCTCCTTAGATTTGGTCTTTCTATAAGATAATTGTCTGCATATTTCCTAGGAAGTTCATCATACTGTTCCAAGAAAGAACTTATAGCTTGCGGCTGAAATTTGCTTGTTATAGTCGTATTACGATCATCTTCGGCGGATTCACACAATACTTCGTCAGCCGGTTTTGGTGTAAATAATTCTAGTTTTGGAGGATTTGATATATTGATATATTCATCATCATCATCATTATCATCATCCGCATTATAATCGTATTTAGTTTTTCTTTTAAGATTATATTCATGATCATCATAATTGTATTTAACTTTCTATTTCTTGTTCAATTTGAAAGGCTTAAATTGTGATGGGGGATTCTTTTTTTTATATATCTCTTTTGCAACACTTTGCATTTGTTCTGTAACAGGTTTAAAAAATTTACCGAGGAGCTGTTGTTCCACCAACTTATCCTACTTAAGAGCTCGAAGTTTCTGCCTTATAATATTTTTAGTTTTAATATGTTCTGTTGCTACATTCGTTTTCATTATTGTCAGAAATATGTAAGCGGTAGACAGGTAGACAGGTAGATAGCTAGACAGGTAGACAACATGTAGACAAGTAGACAGGTAGACAGCTAGATAGGTAGACAGGTAGACAACTAGACATGTAGACAGCTAGACAGGTAGACAGATAGACAGCTAGACATGTAGACAGGTAGACAGCTAAACAACTAGACAGGTAGACAGCTAGACAGGTAAACAGGTAGACAGGTAGACAGGTAGGCAGGTAGACAGCTAGACAAATTAACCATTTCTCAACCTTTAGTTAAAAAAAAGCGTGTGTCGTTGAAAGAGTAAATCGTACACTTAAATCTATTATGTGGAAGATGTTTCGTTTGCAAGGTTCATACAAATGGCTTTCTCTATTATCTCAAGTCAATCACACCTACAGTCACAAACAACACAATACAATTGGTAAAACACCTGTTGATGTGAATAAGAGTAATGAAAAGGAAATTCTCAATCAAGCCTATAATAATATAAAAATGACAGGTTTAAGTAATGTAAAATTTACGGTTGTTGATCCTGTGCGAATTAGTAAATATCGAACAATATTCGATAAAGGATATACGCCCAACTGGACTAATGAAATATTCACAATCGATCAGATTAAATTAACTAATCCTATTACCTACTAAAAGATACTTCCAATCGGTTTATTCGAGGATGTTTCTACGATCTCGAGCTTCAAAAAATTAAATATCCAGACTTATATCTCGTTGAACGCGTAATCAAACGAAAACATAACAAGGTATTTGTAAAACGGTTTGGGTTTTTAAATCAGCACAATGCTAAAAATATTTCCTAAATTACCACATGTTGTGATGACTCATCACTTAATTTTCACCGGTGCTATATATATAAACCTGGTGTGTTGTAGTATTTCTATTATTCTCTGGTACGCGCTTTTTCCAAAAACATGGCAGATTTCAACCAGAAACTTTGCAACTTAAATGAGGTTAAAGAGTGGCGAAATGTACGAGATTTAAAGATTGAGGAAAAATATCTAATATAAATGTGTATCGGTGTCAGTAGTGTACCTACAAGGGTTCTGGCTTAACATTTGTCACGTCGCAGGTTTTCTGCGCCGGTCTGCGCTAAGGTTTTTGCGCAGGTTTGTCAAGGTCGTTGGCCTAGCCGGGGTCAAAGTCGCGGATGTAGCCGGGGTCAATAACAAGGCCTAGCCGAGTTCAAGGTCATTGGCCTTACCTTGGCACTTCCCACGATAAATTTTGTGGCTAAAAGTCTAATTTTGAAATTTTTACAAGATTTCCACAATGAATTTTGGGGCTAAATGACTAATTTTATTCCTACGCTTATTAAAATATTTCCCAGGCTCAAGCGGATGTGAGTCATGGTCTGAAAATGCAGACTTCTCGAGACTTGCAGATGCCGGATGTCATTATCTACCATTTGAACAATAAAACCCCTTGTTTGAGAAATCTGCACGACCGCTTAAATTTAATTGAACAATGAAGTCTTTGTTGTCTAGAGATTTTTGCTGAATCAGATAAACAGGATGTTATTGTCTAGATATTCAAACCTGTTCAGACTTGTATGGAAAATGTGCAAGACTGGTAAAAATTGAACAATGAAGTAATTGTTTAAAAATCTGCACGACTGCTAAATTCAATGGAGTCTTTGTTTCGAAATTTTTGCTGATGCAGTTAATAACTTTCATTATCAGTAGCGGCGATGAATAAATAGACCGGGTTGGCTGTCTGCAAGAGTTAGTATTACAACTGCACGAGCGCGAAGATGTCTGCGACAGACAGCGTTACCGAATTAAGTTCGAATCCAATAAAAACAATCAGAGACGCGATAGGGATTGTAAAATATAGTGATGAGGCTCAGACAAAAAACAAAAGAATAGTAAACTGTATGTATACTGACATTTTGCCTTGGGGCACATTATAAACACCAGCTCTCTCTCTCTCTCTCACGCTAAGAGTAATGACGTCATTTTTCGCAGTTGGAGAGGAGCATGTGCTATAAAGATAAACATAAAAGTATAAGATATCTCCGTCTGAAAAATGTTGCCGTCAAATTCAAATATACTGTGGTTGAACAAAGATCTGTATGTTAAAAATAAAGAAATCTATAATTTCCATTTACGTAATGCTATAGGACGTAACGACTTGCAAACTTTGAAGTTTATATTACACAAAATTGGTATTGCTATTGCAAAACTCTTATTTGGGCTACGCACTTTAAAAGTGTTGAAACCGCTATCGTAAATGAAATTTTAAGAACTATGTTAGCTGCCTTTAACGTTATTAAGGAAATTATTAACGAAGTAAGAAGAGGGAAGTTGAAAATTAATACTGAAACAGATCTTAATTTAGTCCTTTCAAAATTATCGTTACAGAACATTACTTCCTACGAGCAGCATTTTCTTATTGAAACAATATCATCTGGCTTTCGAATCGAATTTGCAACTGAAGAGCAACAGCAATATCCATATTTTCTTCACGATGCAGTCTTTGAGGCTGCTTATTATGCTCACAGCAAGTTTATAGAAGACGTGTTCGAATATTTAAATACTAACCATATAACTTATGTATTTCAGCCTAGCGTTGTACGCCACCACACAGATCTTTTTAAATGGCTTGAGGACAATATCAGAAAAGCGCAAAATCGTGAAGCCGTTGGTTGGAGAAGCGGTCCATGTTCCGGTCCTTGGCCTTCAACAACACCTCAAGACTATATTGATACTTACACTTTGTTAAGTTGTGTTTCACTTATGTATAAATAAGATGTATATTAATTAAATAAAACATATATTTAAGCATATATTTATTTCACCACTCTCTTCTTGTCAAATTTTGCTTCGCTTATGGATAAATACGATGTATATATTAATGAAATAAAACACATATTAAAAGTAAAAAAAAGTATTCTATTTTACTCTTTACAAATTACATGTATAAGTTTATTACCTAACTTAATCTCTATCTTTATGTGATTTAAATCTAGAGGCAGTGTTGGTTCAGAAAGTGTAAAACTATATGTTGCTTGAAACGGAGGAGGTGGTGACACCTGTTCCAGTTCAGGCTGCTGCAGTGGTGCTGGCATGCATCCCTCTAAATTTTGTGTTGGGCTTAAACACCCCTGAATGTTGACACAATGTATACCTTTGTTATGTTAGACGACCAGGAGTGCGGCTGTCCAGGGAGCTGGTGCCCCATTGGAGGAGGTGGAGGAGGAATCTCCATATTTTCTTCTGTCTCACTCCAGAGTATAACCTCCTTCTTCTGGCTCCACGGATCGACAGCCCATGACTCAACACCCCAGCTATGATTTGAAAAGCAGTCTTCGGTAAAGGCTTTCGACATCATTGTTATCGTAGAACTAATATTTCTATTATATGATTAGTATTCTTATATATAATATTCCTCCCTACCTTACACCGGCTGCAGGAAGTGCTTGCGTAAGCTATAACAGGTCTGGACAGGTCTGAACATGTCTGAACAACTAGACAGCAGATGTGATACTTAAAAGGTAGTACAGCGATTACTGGTTTTCATTATATCACTTGTGCAAAATGTGAACATTTTGTATGGCACATTGAACTGGTGTACCAATATGATGAGAACAAAAATTAATATAATTATACAAGGTCTTTAATTGTTTTATATTTGGCCAAGCTGTTAAATCGACAAATTTTACATTATCAGTTAGTTCTCCGATCAGCATTTTTTAAAAACATCTTCTTTTATTTAAGTTTTTGAGAAATATGAAATCACCGCTTTGTATGACCCCTAGTATAAACAGAGACAATTTTTCGTAAGGTATTGTGTCATGCTGATTATTGTTCCATTCTAACCCGCGCAAATTAGTTGTAAGCCAAACCACTCGATCTTTTAGAGAATTTAAAAGGTGTTCGTACGGTATCGGCGGTTCTACTATCCGATGGGTTGTAACATGTGTATCACTATCATATACAGCTATTTCTTTGCAAATAAAGTTGCTATTTTTATACTGAAACCTTGAATATCTATACATTTCATCGCTAATGTTGCCGAAAGCACAATCAATCTGCAACTAGACGAACTAGTATCTAGCTAACTATTTTTTCCTCCAATCGTACTAGAACTGTCATATTATTGACAACATTTTGTTGAGCAAAGTCAAACATTCCATCACATCAGCCGTTGCTAGGTAATTTACAATAAAAGTGTACAGGAATAATTCAAACATTCCATTACATCAGCCGTTGCTAGGTAATTTACAATACAACTGTACAGAAATAATATTCCCGGCCTAGGCAGGGAATATTCGAGTACTATTTCCTAATTTTTTAAATTACTCGTATCGATCGGCGGAAAAATAGTATGTGTATCTTGCACAAAAAGCAACATTCCCAGACTCCTGTGTTGTTGGGCTCGGCATTCGCCTCGCCCAACAATATTCACAGTCGTCTGGGAATGTTACGCTTTTCGTCCTAGATACACAATATACTATTATGTCACCGGTGAAAGGATTACATTTCACTTGTCGATCGAATAAAATCAATGCGTAAGCTGAAGTGTTTTTCGGTATATCAGTATAGGTTTAGAATTCAAGTCGAATATCTACAGCACCGCCTTTTAATGTTTCATTTTGTCTAGAACAATCTATTACGACTAGTAGAGCTATACTTTTGAATAGGTATTCGTATTTCATCATTATTATTAAATGTTTTAGAAGAATAGGGCTGATACGTATGTTTCTCCGCATAGACAATCGAGTTATCTTGAAAAGCTGTTTCAGTAACGTTTAGTATTTCAGAAGTCGTCATTTTGATTTGATGCAAAACAAGCGCTCGTAATATTACAGCGTATTAAAATTGTTCGAATATTAACAGCATAATGTAATTTAATAACAGTCCAGATATTTATTCTTTTTGATTTTCCCCTCGCCGTCACTTCTAGCAGTTAGCTTAAAATCTAAAGATTTTAGAAACAGTTTATTGCCAGATGTTAATCTATCGACTGCAGGCAGCCTACTAATGTTCGAAACAAACTGATCATCTCTAATATATGTTTACTGCGGCTGCTGCTGCAGCTGCTGCTGCTGAGGATTGTATCTAATCATAATTTTGTTTCTTGAGATGCAGCCTTACCGTGATGGTTTCTCCGCAGAAATTGACCAATTTACCGTTTTGATCCGGTATTTGTATGACAATGTTATTAATAATTCTCGTATTGATTGGTAGATATATAACGTTAGAGGGATTTTCTACAATCTTAAATCCTGGCGGATCTGTAGGGAAAAATTGATGAACTCTGTGTACAGCATTGCTGTTGTGATAAGTACCAGTTACGATATTGCAATCAATACATATAGTATTGACTTTAAATATATCTACAGGATTATCAGAAATATATCTACCGTAAGCTTTCAATTTTCTAGGTTTGAAACCTAATAACGGTCCAATACTATCGTTAGCAGTAAAATCGATAGCTAAGGATGATTTAATTTCACTCCTGAGCGTGTTATTATTAGGCTTAATACATAGCACAAGTTCTGCTTGGTGCTGCACAATATTTTTTTCTAGTACATCATTAGCACTACCCTTTTGAGGAAAGGGTGGCTTAAACTTTGTTACATCTATACCCAGATTATTCTCCTTAGCATAGAATTTCGGCTTAGACCGCGTAGTATTTGTATATGAACACCCAGCATTTTCTGGCTTAATGTGCCTTGCACCTTGTGAAGTCGAGCAAAAACTTCACAAGGTGCAAGGCACATTAAGCCAGAAAATGCTGGGTGTTCATATACAAATACTACGCGGTCTAAGCCGAAATTCTATGCTAAGGAGAATAATTCGAGTAACCGCGAAAGCCTCAAACAGTACATCTATACCCAGTTCATGTCTAATATATTGACTTATATCGGCAACTTCATATGAACCGTGAGGTATTTCAATTACAGCTTGTTTACCATCAATATCAGTATAATGAAATTTATTATTATTCGAATCAATATTAAGCATAGTATTATAAGCTTCAAAACTGATTCATCCTATAACGTATTTAGATTCCGGATCCAGATGTACGGATGGATACTGAGCTGTGAGAACAAATTCATTTACAGACAAGGTAAACGTCCAGGATATGTTTAATAGTAGATGGTTTAACTAGAACTGAAACAAAACATCTGGAGACCTATAATTTTAATTACATTCCCACCAGTCTGCGGCCTCCCGCCTCTAAGAATCTTACTGGAAATAAAACAACTTTTATTAAACAAGGTTTTATTTTTCCTTTTACATCCTTATTCAGTATATTTGTTTATTTAAGATAGGTTCTAACAATAGAGACATTTTATCTATTCTATTCTTAAACCTCATCCTGTCGAGTGCACACAACTGCCAGTAATTGCATGGAATTGTTAAAAATGTGCGCTATGAAGGTACACCTGGTTTGTACGAATTACTATTTAAAAACGATCCTCAAATGACTCCAACGCCGACAGATAGAGCAAATTATAATGATATCATAAACAGAACAAATGCCGTGCATAGAAATTTTGATAAAAATGGGCAGAAGGTATGTTTCAACCAAACGAAATACAAGAAATTTATCAAATCTGACCCGTCATCACCATCCCCGTCATCATCGGGGTCATTAAGGACTAAAAAGCGTTCTGGTAAAGGTATGCAACAAATGTATAAACAAGTTATCAATAAACCGATGGATTATGTTTACTGGGATGATTCGAACGAGTTAGTCGATCGATTAAAGTTAATGTATGCCTCTCAAGCATCCGGTCGCACAAATCATAGAAATGAAATTGTTAGTATAATAGAAGAGTTACAAGAGGCCGGAATCATTGAATAAAGCCAGTTCGACAATGTCGAGGGATAAGTTCGGTAGTCACATTCAGCGCAGAAATCTGTACTTTTACGATGACTATAAATATTTCAATCTCCAGCAGACTGTTATTGCATTTTACTCCAGTCTTAGCTTCCATGTTCCGCGAGTTAATATAAGACAAAATAAAACTTTTTATCTGCCTGTCTCCAGAACTAATGTTATGCTTAAATCGACCATATATACAATGTGTGTTAATTTTAATGCCATAAGTAGCGAGGTAGATATTCACTCAGATAGTATACGGAATATCCTGCAAGCATCCCGTCAAATTGCTAATTGATTACAGTATTCACTGTTATTCGATGCTATTGCCTATCATCTCTGCTTTGGATTAAAATTATTCAAGCCATTTATAATTACTTTATTAATGATGAAATGCTTATTTAATATTTGTATTTTCTAAATATGTATTTGCTATTTCTTATCGATATTACCTAGGGTTAAGTTATTATATAACCAAGTTATTAGTTTAATAGTTCAGTACTGATTAACTTTTGGTTTGATATTTATAATTTTAAATGTAGCTGAACTATTCTTTGTATAATAGCTATATATCATTTTGGTTGTTTATTAATGTATGTTTGTAATAACTTTTTTGTATGATTTGTCCTATAATTGGCTGCTGCAGTTGGACAATAAAGATTATTATGATTATTATTAGAAACGTTTAGCCAACCTTGCACAACCTCTATTTGAAGAGGATGCTGCCAACAAGACTCTCCTTAACAAAGAACTTAATAAAATTATTTACCGACTTTCCGAACACCAAAACTCTGCTAGTACAAATATAGAAATAGCAAATAAAATTATTGCAGACATTCAAGCTGAAATTGATTACTTTACTTTTCTCTAAAACTGACTAAACCTCCGCCTAAACCTTCAGTTAGTGAAACTGTCTCATTTAGAGAGATTCAAAATGACCCGGAAGAAAATAAACAGTTCGATTAAGGCTCAAATAGTAGACGAGTTGCATAAGCCTGCACGAATAAATTTTCGAAGGCGTCGTGTAATAGTATAAGAATGGGATGATCTTCATCAGGCCGATTTAGTAGAAATAATATCATACTCTAAAGTAAATAAAGGTTATCGATATATTTTAGTAATTATAGATGTATTTTCAAAATATGTTTGGCTAGAGCCTATAAAAACCAAAACCTCTAAGGAAGTTGCTACTGCAACTGAAAAGATACTATCTGAAAACGGCAGAATTCCGAAGAACTTGCAGACAGATCAGGGTAAAGAGTTTTTTAATAAATATTTTCAAACAGTAATGAATAAATTGAAAATTAACCATTTCTCAATATTTAGTTCAAAAAAAGCATGAGCCGTTAAAAGAGTAAATCGTACACTTGAATCTATTATGTGGAAGATATTTAGTTTGCAAGGTTCATACAAATGGCTTTCTCTATTATCTCAAGTCAGTCACACCTACAATCACAAAAAACATAGTACAATTGGTAAAAGACCTGTTGATGTGAATAAAAGTAATGAAAAGGAAATTCTCAATCAAACCTATAATCATATAAAAATGACAGATTTAAGTAATGTAAAATTTAAGGTTGGTGATCCTGTGCGAATTAGTAAATATCGAACAATATTCGATAAATGATATACGCCCAACTGGACTAATGAAATATTCACAATCGATCAAGTTAAAATAACTAATCCTATTACCTATCTACTAAAAGATGCTTCCAATCGGTCTATTCGAGGATGTTTCTACGATCTCGAGCTTCAAAAAGTTAAATATCCAGACATATATCTCGTTGAACGCGTAATCAAACGAAAACATAACAAGGTATTTGTAAAATGGTTTGGGTTTTTAAATCAGCACAATAGCTGGATTTATGCTAAAAATTTTGCCTAAATTACCACATGTTGTGATGACTCATCACTTAATTTTTACCGGTGCTATATACCGGGTGTCCATTCTCAAAGTCGAACATAGGCAATTAACATTAGTGCATTCACTCGTTCTTCACTGAAATAATTAATTTTTCCGTAGATAATTTTAAAAGACATTGACAGAAAATACTTGATTTACGCCAGCTAATTATCATTTTTTTGACAAATGCTATCGAACTTGAAAAGCAAGGCATGACATATTTAAAAATTTCCAAGTTTTAAATTAGCATTTTAAAATAAAAATTGCACCTTTGATATTATTATTGGTATCATTTGATGCGTAATAATTTTATCTTTCCATTGGTACCATTACCTTCCCTGTAAGTTAAATTGGCGAGCAGGAATCGGCAAAAACCTTCAATACAATGTTAATCGCCTATGTTCGACTTTGAGAACGGACACCCGGTATATAAACCTGGTGTGTTGTAGTATTTCTATTATTCTCTTGTACGCGCTCTTTTCAAAAACATGGCAGATTTCAACCAGAAACTTTGCAACTTAAATGAGGTTAAAGAGTGGGGAAATGTAAGAGATTTGAAGATTGACGAAAAACTTAATAATAAATGTGTATCGGTGTCCGACTAAATATGGCAATAAAGTGGCAGTAGAATTGGACAACTTCAGATTCATTCTACCGGCACGCTACGATTGCCTTACAGATGCTGACCTACAACAATTAGGAGAACGTCGCTACTATATCATCTCAGGTGGCAAGTGTGGGAGCAGCACGAAACTTGTCTTCGAGGAGATCGTCCAGACAGAGATGACAACAACATCTCTAGCGTAATAATTGGCTGATGTATAATATATCTTTGTAATAATTTTATACATGTATGCTTTAGACACAATGAATACAAGTATATTTACAATGGTTGTTTTATTACACCGTTGTGCTTAAAAACCCGATTACAGGAACATGTCAGGTTGGTCAGTGATACATAATATATTTGTAATAATTTTATACATCAGCAAAAATTTCCAGACAACAATGACTTCATTGTTCAATTTTTACCAGTCTTGCACATTTCTCATAAAAGTCCGAACAGGTTTGAATCTCTAGATAATAACATCCGGTTTATCTGATTCAGCAAAAATTTCCAGACAACAAAGACTTTATTGTTCAATTATTTTTAAGCGGTCGTGCAGATTTCTCAAACAATGGGCTTAATTGTTCAATTGGTAGATAATAACATCCGGCAACTGCAAGTCTTGACAAGCCTGCATTCTCAGACGATGACTCACATCCGCTTGAACCTGGAAAATATTTTAATAAGCGTAGAAATAAAATTTAACATTTAGCCCCAAAATTCATCGTGGAAATCTTGTAAAAATTTGAATTTAAACCCCAAAATTCATCGTGCGAAGTGCCAAGGTGAGGCCAATGACCTTGACCTCGGCTAGGCCTCGCCCTTGGCCCCGGCTTGACCCGCGATCTTGACCCCGGCTAGGCCAACGACCTTGACAAACCTGCGCAAAAACCACCGCGCAAACCTGCGCAAAAACCTCCGCGCAGACCTGCGCAGTGACACATTTTGAACCAGAACCCGTGTAGGTACACTACTCTAGTGCTTTCGATAGCTTAAACGTCAACTTTATTGCCAATAAATTACAAGCTTTAGGCTTTATGGGTCCGGCTTTAAAACTTCTGAAATCATATCTTGTTAACCGCAAGCTATGTGTGAAAATTGCTGATAACATTTTATGCTCTTATAATTTGCATATAGGTGTGCATCAACGCAAGAGATAGTTGCAAGCCTATTTTCATAGATAATAAGATAATGTCTTTTCCCTGCATATATATATCTACAAATGCTTATTATGTATAAAAAATAACATTAATCTTTATAAAATAAATAAGAACTTTTATATCTATGACATAAGATATTCCAACTTCTTAACTGTAGATGCTCATAGATTAATGCGTTACGAGAAGTCACCAACATATGCAGAAATTTTTTTAACATGCTTCCTAATGCTGTTCGTAAGCTATCATGCAATCACTTTAAAAGACAAATCAAAAGATTATTACTCGCCCAATGTTATTACTCTGTGGAAGAATTCCTTAGCGATAAGTCGATGACATTGTAAGTGTAGTAACCTGTCCATGGTCTATTTGTTTTTGTAATAATGTGACTATTTTCATACTGTGTACAACAGTCTGATGAAACGTAATAAATTATTATTATTATTATTGATAATATTACAAAATCCACTAAGGTATTGGCTTCTTGTCTTCATTCATTGATGTCTACGAAACACCAGCCTCTACACCACAATGTAAATGAGGTTACAGATAATACATACCTACATAACTATAACATTTGTTGATCGTCGCAAAGTATTTCATATCATTTACTATTTGATTATGAGTAGTAACTGTTCTCGAAATTTTAACGATTTTATGTAAAAAAATGCTGAGCTTCAGGCGGCTGCTATATCAGAAAACAATTGAATATAAAAAGTTACCAAAAATTACCGTTTGCGTGTAAAGTAGTTCCTCTGGATATTAATGCTATACAGGGTGCTCACAATTTGGAAATTTATTTTTTTCAGATTTCGTTTTAATTGGAACATTTTGTATTTTTTTTTATTGTTGGAAAACCCTTTTAATAGACGTTCTCTTCATATCTTATTTCAAAACCTTAATATCAACTTTTTTTAGACATTCGAGTTGAAACTAGAAAACAACTTAATCTGCTTTAGATTCTTTAGTTAAAGGAATAACAAGAAAATATTAAAATGCTAATTTATCTATCTGAGCGCAACAAAAAAGCAGGTTTAGAAAATAAAAATCCAGTTATTGTTTTTCATGGTGGTCATAGTTGCCTCTCCTCAAGATATCTATATTAATAAAGTTATAATTATGCGATCTGAGAAACAATGTTACCAACTTAAGTAGGATATGTGAAAAATATGAGACAACATAGAATTTCGGCTTAGACTGTGTACTATTTGTGGATAACACACAGTGCGACTTTCACTCTGATGATGCAAGCTGCAAGGTCTTGCGAAACGTTAGTCAATATGGGTGCACAAACAGCAACAAGGCCAAGTCTGCCTAAGTATATTCATTCTCAAGGTACTCAAACAACATGAGCCACCAAAAAGCATGGCCATCGTGTGGATTCTTGCTCGGGTTTACAAAGTACAAGGCAGATTAAGCCAGAGAATGCTGGGTGTTTATCCAGAAATACTACGCTGTCTAAGCCAAAATTCTATGTTAACAAGAATAAATCGAGTAACCGCAAAAGCCTCAAACAGTATATAAGACAAACCATTTATAAGCGTATAAAACGATTTTCTTTATTAAAAAAATCTTTAAACATTCTTAATAATACGAAATCACCTTGTTACAGATTATAGGTACTTGAATCGGTCTATTAACATTTTGCAATAAATGGGCCAATTATATATTTTTTATAATAAATTTATATTTTTGTAGCTACCCAAAAATTGCTTGTGTAAATAGTAGATACAGAATTTAAATTAATAGCTAAGTATTCTGCCCTTTAGTTTATTCGTGAGATCTTTATTTCAATTGGCTAGCTTGATAGAATATGAATAACTTAAATCAGGGTTGGGTTTTAACACTCTTGTAAAATGATAATTTGATTATATTTCAATTAGATCCAATGCAAAGTCGGTTAAATGATATTGTCGCATTATTCCAAGTAAAACAACTACGTTACAATCTATTTAATAAGGTAAGCCTTATCTCTTTGCATTTCTTAATTTGCATATGATAAAAGAATACTCATTTTAGTTAGCTATGTTTTCATCAACACACCATCGCCGTTTCACAAGCTCATCGTCTTCTGCCGATTATGGTATGCCTGCAAAGCAAGCAAGCCCCAAACTGCAACGACACGGCCTCAAATGTCCGCTATCCCAGGGGCTACTTCCAACTCCACAGCTGGGCTATGCAGTCTGGAAACCAAGAACCGCTACGAACTCCAAACTCAGGATTATATGACTACCTATCGTTGCCTGCAATTGCTGCACTTCAGTTGCACGGTTGTTACCTTCCTGATAAAGTTACTACCACGGATGAATAAACCAGCAAACCTCGTATCCGCGCGCATCTTCTGCCAGCGACACCAATTGCCTCCGCTTATACTTTAAGAGTAAAATACCATTTGGTTACTGGGTTTTATTCATTTAAAATATCAAGGCCAGCCCAACATACAAATTTTTACTTGCTCGAGCAATATTTTTCAGCTGGATCTTTTTAATTATCTCTTATTAGTAATTTTCTTAAATTGTGCTCACATTCAAGTAACCTTCAACATGCTTTATGTGATCAATCTTATCATTTTTAAGCAACTTGTAAGTCAATATTATTTTTAGCATGTATTAACATTATTTTAAGACCATTTTACAGTAACATTTAGCTTAATTACCGTAAGTTAGCCTAACCATCCTTATTAAATGTGAAACCGTCTTGTACTGATCTAAAAGCAATTCATTTCCAGTTACTAGTGTTTCAAATCAACACCTGCTCTCAAGTTATAGTTAAACCTGTCTACCTAAACCAGTTTCACTTTTATATTAACATATAATGTATCATTTGGGTTGACAACTTTTATTTTCTCCAGCATCAAGATTTTAACAAAACCAAAACCAATCCTGTTATTTTTATTTAATTCTTTAAACATAAAATGATCAACTGAGCAGAACAGCCTTTGGGTACAATACCATAGCAATATGTATAATTTCTATATTCTGCTCCAAAGCAACAGCGATGTTATCAACATTACGGAAAACAAAAAAGATCGGGCTCAGTGGTTTAATGGTTAAGAATCGCGACTACTGATCCAAGGGTCGTCAGTTCGATCGCCGGTCCCGCTGGGCTTTTTAAAAGAAATGCGAATGAAAGCCTTTACAGGACGTTATCTTTCGAAGAAGATTAAATCCGTGGGTCACATGATACTACGATGTGTACTAGAGTTGGAATTCGTTTCACGTTGTAACCCCAATCTGAAGATGATGTCATTGATGAAAAACTAGGACAAGGTTTTTTAGCTGTGCAAATCTGAACTTTTAACTGGCAACTGATATGTGAATAAATTAAAAATTATTTCAAAACGTCATTGTAATAATGCCTAGAATGAGTGTAGTTTTAATAGCTAGGATTATTTTTTGCTCATAGAACGGTATAACTATTCGGCAAATTGCACATTTATGATATTGACATATGACCGGTTTGAATTATCCACATGGCAGTTAAAGACATTTCATCAACTAAAATAATAAAAATGTATGGCTTCTGGATTTAGAATTTGCCCTAGTTTTTTTTTGTGGCAATAGTACTTAGTCTTGTAATTATGACATGCTGAAAGTTCTACTGAAACAATTGCACATTACCCTTCGCGCGTTTCAGCACGTCACCTACCTACTGCTGCAAAATTAGACACAAATATTGTGCTAGAGCGAATTATAATTTACGAAACTTGTCAAATCAAAAAAATTAATTTATTCAAGTTACGGAGTTACATAAATGCAGTTTACAATGTGTCTACTAAATGCTAACTGACATAAGAACTGGCATAAGAACTGCCTAAGTACAGTGTGCACATGCTTATATAACATTTCTTATCACTAAATATTCTAAGAAGCTTGAAGCTGGGGCTGGGAACTACTTCGTAAGCATTTACCCAACATATCACGTAACATAATCCCTCCCTTCATTAGAACAGAAATTACGGTAAAATTACATTTTTATCATAATTTCTAGGGAATAATTTCGACTGGTTTTGGGCTTAATTGATTTACGTTATTCCTATTACAAAATGCAGGCAGTTTATTATATTTATATAAAGTGAACAAAATTGCGACTATAACTAAGATTAACATGAAAAATACACTATTACTAATATATAAATGTCCGTCAAAATTTGGTTTATACACTGTTTTATGCAAGTCTTTTAGCTTACTTTTTAAAGTGAATATGTCGTCTAGATCGATGTTCTCCAGATGTATCGATGGGAGTTTATTATTTATTTGCTGTTCTTCGGTAGGCGTTGAGTTGATCATCGGCAACTAAATTATCTGGTTTACGGAATTAGAGTAATAATTTGTCCTCAGTACCCTATTTTCAAGTTTTAGTTCACATCTTGGTGGTATCTGTACAATGTAATTTCCATTTAGCGGCATCTTCTGCTTACTATTTTCACAAGTGCTTGTGGATATTAATTCTTTATCGGCAATCAGTAACCATGAATCTCTGTGTTTTAAAATGCTCTAAGTAGAGTACCTAGAGGGATTCTGGGCCCCATTTGACCTTGAACTTTTTTCAAGGTCACGGGCCTAGCCGAGGTCAAGGTCACAGGCCTAGCCGGTGGGCGTGGCCTAGTCGGGTCATTGACCTCGGCCACTTCCGAGAATTTTTTTTAGGTCACGGATCTAACCTAGGTCAAGGTCGGAGTCATTGGCCTAGTCGGGGTCATTGACCTCGGCCACTTCCGGGAATTTTTTGGGTTAAAAGTGTAGTTTTTGAAATTTTCCCACGCTCGAGCATCTGAGTACGCAGACATGTCTATTCTTGCAGGATGTTATCAGTAAATCAGAAGCTATTGTTACGCTTATCAAAATTTTCTCAGGCTCGACCGGATGTGAGTCATCGTCTGACAGACATGTCTATTCTTGCAGGATGTTGTTGAACAATGGCATCCCTTGTTTTAAAATCAGCACGAAATTCGAGAACAATGAAGCTATTGTTGTCTGGAGATTAAAATGTGCAAAGCTGGTAAATAGAACAATGACATCCATTGTTTTAAAATCAACACGAAATTGGACAATGAAGCCATTGTTGTCTGGAGATTAAAATGTGCAAAGCTAGTAAAAATTCAACAATGAAAGCCATTGTTTGAGAAATCTGCACGATAATTGAACAATGAAGTCTTTGTTGTCTGGAAGAATTTTTGCTGACCGCCATTATCAGATAAACAGGATGTGAAGCTTTAGACTTGTCCAGACATGTTTGCAAAGCTGTTAAAAATTGAACAAAGGAACCCATTGTTTGAGGAAAATCTGCACAACAGCTAAATTGAATGCTGCCTTTATTTGAATTTTTGCTGACGCAGGCCTCCATTATCAGCTGCGACGATGAATAAATAGAGCGGCTCGGCTGTCTGCAATAGTTAGTATTACAACGACACACGCGCGCGAACATGTCTGCGACAGACAGCGTTACCGAATTAAGTTCGAACTCAATAAAAACCATCATATAGGTAAGAAAGGGGGGCAGCGCTGCTATTCGACTACCATGTTTCAACTACCATGTCCAGACATGTTTGAGAAATGTGCAAAGCGGTTAAAAATTGAACAAAGGAACCCATTGTTTGAGAAAAATCTGCACAACAGCTAAATTGAATGCTGCCTTTGTTTAACATTTTTTGCTGACTAATACAAAAGTTTTGTGGTTTTAGAGACATTGTTTGTAAGCAAAGTAAATATTACGTGTTTTTTCCCGTACTTTATTAAATACACAGTCTCGAAATTGCGCCGATAGTTATTTATTTCGCTTGGATTTATGTACAGCATCCCCTCACTTTAGCAATAAGCAAGTTCCTAAAGAAATATTATTATGCTGTAGAGATTTACAGGTTACAGTTCGGAGTGTAAACTGAGTTAAAATTTTTGGATATTAGCAACAGTACTATTTAATTGCATATTGTTTTCTTTTACGTAAGATTAGATTGTATTAATATAGGTTCGAAAGCACTGCTGACAGACAGACAGAAAACTTGTAAACCGGACCTTGTCAAATATCGAACAGCAATATATATTAGTAAAAAATACTCTTCCAGATTAAAAAGTTTGATGTAGTTTTAGCCAATCTTATACACATTCCAGCACTAAAAAATGGTAGGAAGCGAAGTCTTAGCAGAATTTTATAATACAAAACAAGGGCGATAAAATAATCGTGTCTACCACCCGACATTTTTCAGTTTATCCGATTCGGCAACTTCCGCATATCGCAAAACAGACACCTTCTTTGTTCTTGTGTTAGCACATTGGCTTTAAGAATGTTATGGTTTATTTACATCTTGTGTTAGCGCCCTTGGTTTTAAGAACGCTATGTAAATGAATATTTTATAGAATTTGGAAAACCAAACAAAATATTAGCAGATAATACAATTTATTTAAAAAACGCGAGGTTTATAAATACAACAATACAGCACGCCATAAAAATTGGTTTTTGTTGTATAAGCAAACCAATCCGGTAGAGAGATATTTAAAAGGGGTGATAAAATACTTAAAGAAAATATTAGCAGATAATACATTTGAAAAATCTGCACGACTAATACTCAAGATTATTACAATTAGAGACTGCAGACAAAAGGTAAGATATCAAATTTTTTTAAAATAAAGCCCTGAGAATAAGAACTAAATAAAACCAAATAAAAGCTATTAGGCCACAACAATACTCTAATTAATAAGGATGCTATACACGATATCCAACGGCGAGGGACAGTTTATTTTTACCGCATAAACACTTATTGCATAGAAATCAGGTTCAGATACCTGTTTAATGGAAACACTTTCTTGAATTTCTAATCGAATCTAAAATTTGGGTCTTAACGTAAAAATATTTAAGTCGTTAGGTTGACTGTGCCAAGTTTCCACGAAAAAAACTAAAGCTCCTACAGGCCAGACTCTTGAATCAAGTAAATAATACAGCAAGACATAAAAGTTGGTTTTTGCAATATAAGACATCCGCAAGCCAGTCCTAAACTGGTAGTTTTAAATAGCAGAATTTTATAATACAAAACGGGGCGATGAAATAGTTGTCGTCTGTTGATCATATTTTTGTAGCCACCCACCATCTTTCAGTTTTATAAGTTATCCTATCATCTCCTTTGTTGCAGGTGTTAATAGAGGCTATATTTGCGTGTCGCCACAGACCTGTCAAGACTTGTGGATGTGAGCGTCTGGGAATGTGCAAGGTTGCTAAAAATGAACCGGATATGATTGTCTGGGGTTTCTGCGCGCGGATCTGCGCGAGGGTCTGCGCGAGGGTTTTTGCTCATGCTTGGCGGCAAATTCAAATTCTGTGCAGGTTTGGCGGGAAATTTAAATTCTGTGCAGGTTTTGGCGGGATATTCAAATTCTAGGTAGGTTTTGGCGGGAAATTCAAATTATAATCAGTGTTTTTGACGGGAAAATCTGGGAGTGTACAAGGTTGCTAAAATGTATGGGGTCTTTGTCTGAGAAATTTACACCAGATGTAGTTAATGACCTCCATTATCAGTGTCTATAAGTTTGGTAGACAGACAGACAGGCAGACCAACAGGCAGGCAGGCAAACAGACAGACAGACAGACAGGCAGGCAGACAGACAGACAGACAGACAGACAGACAGACAGACAGACAGACAGACAGACAGACAGACAGACAGACAGACAGACAGGCAGACAGACAGACAGACAGACAGACAGACAGACAGACAGACAGACAGACAGACAGACAGACAGACAGACAGACAGGCAGGCGGGCCGGCAGGTCGGCGGACAGGCAAGCAGGCAGGCAGGCAGGCAGGTAGGCAGGCAGGCAGGCAGGCAGGCAGGCAGGCAGACAGGCAGGCAGGCAGGCAGGCAGGCAGGCAGGTAGGCAGGCAGGCAGACAGTTAGACAGACAGACAGGCAGACGGACAGGCACGCATTCTTAACACCATTTATTGTACAGATTGTGAGCAGTAATAGAAATAGATGTGAGAGAGATGCCTGTAACAATTAAGTCTAAGTGTCCAAAATGTAAAGGGGAAACCGATCAAGAAGAACGAAAATGTATTGCTTGCACATTGCACGAACATATGAAAGAAAACAGTGGTGGTAAACATTATCCTCAACCATATTTCAGGCAATTCTAGCGAATAACTGAACTCAGCTTGGTGGACGCTATCGTCATAAATTTGATTCTTATATATACATCTAACAATTCTGATATCTATCATTTGATAAGAAACTGTTGACGTGTGAACTAGTTTGAATCTGTCAGTCTCTCTAACTGGTTGTTTACCTGTCTAGCTGTTTACCTGTCTAGCTGTCTACCTGTCTACCTGTCTAGCTGTCTACCTGTCTACCTGTCTACCTGTTTGGCTGTCTGGCTATCTACCGCTCACATACTTGTGACAATAATGAAAACGAATGTAGCGACAGAACTTATTAAAACTAAAAATATCATAAGACAGAAAGTTCGAGCTCTTAAGGAAGGTAAGTTGGTGCAACAACAGCTCCTCGGTAAATTTTTTAAACCTGTTACTGAACAAATACAAAGTGCTGCAAAAGAAATCAATACAAAAGAGAATCCTCCATCACAATTTAAGCCTTTCAAATTGAAAAAGAAAGAGAAAGTTAAATACAATTATGATGATGATAAATATAATCTTAAAAGAAAAACTAAATACGATTATGACGCGGATGATGACGATGATGAATATATCAATATATCAAATCCTTCAAAACTAGAAATATTTACACCAAAACCGGCTGATGAAGTATTGTGTGAATCCACCGAAGATGAACCTAATACAACTACACCAAACAAATTTCAGCCGCAAGCTATAAGTTCTATCTTAGAACAGTATGACGAACTTCCTAGGAAATATGTAAGCAATTATCTTATAGAAAGACCAAATCTAGGGAGGTATGGAATTAGATACAATTTTGATAAAAACCAATTTTATTTTGGTGGAGATGAACTAGATATAAAGGGATCAGATATAATTGTTAAAAATGTTCGCTATGAAGGTACGCCTGGTTTGTACGAATTACTATTTAAAAACGATCCGCAAATAACTCCAGCGCTGACAGATAAGGCAAATTATAATGATATCATAAACAGAACAAATGCAGCGCATAGAAATTTTGATAAAAATGATCAGACGGTAGGTTTCAACCAAGCGAAATACAAGAAATTTATAAAATCTAACCTGTCATCATCACCCACGCCATCATCGATATCGTTAAGGACTAGAAAGCTTACTGGTAAAGGTATGCAGCAAAAGTATAAACAAGTTAGCAATAAACCGTTGGATTATGTTTACTGGGATGATCCGAACGAATTAGTTGATCGATTAAAGTTACTGTATGCCTCTCAAGCATCTGGCCATACAAATCATATAAATGAAATTGTTAGTATAATAGAAGAGTTAAAAGAGGCAGGAATAATTGAATAAATCCAGATCGGAAACAGCACGAAGAGATCCTCCAGACAGAGATGACAACAACACCTCTACCACAATAACTGACTAGTGTATAATATATTTGTAATAATTTTATACATGTACATTAGACAAATAAAATACAATTATATTTACAATTGTCGTTTTATTACACCGTCGTGCCCATAAAACCGTTACAGGAACAGCTGTCTACCTGTCTAGCTGTCTGTCTGCCTGTCTGTCTGTCTGTCTGTCTGTCTGTCTGTCTGCCTGTCTGTCTGTCTGTCTGTCTGTCTGTCTGCCTGTATGTCTGTCTGTCTGTCTGTCTGTCTGCCTGTCTGTCTGTCTGTCTGTCTGTCTGCCTGCCTGTCTGTCTGTCTGTCTGTCTGTCTGTCTGTCTGTCTGTCTGTCTGTCTGTCTGTCTGTCTGCCTGCCTGCCTGCCTGCCTGTCTGTCTGCCTGCCTGTCTGTCTGTCTGTCGGTCTGTCTGTCTGTCTGTCTGTCTGTCTGTCTGTCTGTCTGTCTGTCTGTCTGTCTGTCTGTCTGTCTGTCTGCCTGCCTGCCTGCCTGCCTGCCTGCCTGCCTGCCTGCCTGCCTGCCTGCCTGCCTGCCCGCCTGCCTGTCTCTCTGTCTGTCTGTCTGCCTGTCTGTCTGTCTGTCTGTCTGTCTGTCTGTCTGTCTGTCTGTCTGTCTGTCTGCCTGCCTGTCTGCCTACCTGTCTGTCTGTCTGTCTGTCTGTCTGTCTGTCTGTCTGTCTGTTTGCCTGCCTGCCTGCCTGCCTGTTGGTCTGCCTGTCTGTCTGTCTACCAAATTTATAGACACTGATAATGGAGGTCATTAACTACATCTGGTGTAAATTTCTCAGACAAAGACCCCATACATTTTAGCAACCTTGTACACTCCCAGATTTTCCCGTCAAAAACACTGATTATAATTTGAATTTCCCGCCAAAACCTACCTAGAATTTGAATATCCCGCCAAAACCTGCACAGAATTTAAATTTCCCGCCAAACCTGCACAGAATTTGAATTTGCCGCCAAGCATGAGCAAAAACCCTCGCGCAGACCCTCGCGCAGATCCGCGCGCAGAAACCCCAGACAATCATATCCGGTTCATTTTTAGCAACCTTGCACATTCCCAGACGCTCACATCCACAAGTCTTGACAGGTCTGTGGCGACACGCAAATATAGCCTCTATTAACACCTGCAACAAAGGAGATGATAGGATAACTTATAAAACTGAAAGATGGTGGGTGGCTACAAAAATATGATCAACAGACGATGACTATTTCATCGCCCCGTTTTGTATTATAAAATTCTGCTATTTAAAACTACCAGTTTAGGACTGGCTTGCGGATGTCTTATATTGCAAAAACCAACTTTTATGTCTTGCTGTATTATTTACTTGATTCAAGAATCTGGCCTGTAGGAGCTTTAGTTTTTTTCGTGGAAACTTGGCACAGTCAACCTAACGACTTAAATATTTTTACGTTAAGACCCAAATTTTAGATTCGATTAGAAATCCAAGAAAGTGTTTCCATTAAACAGGTATCTGAACCTGATTTCTATGCAATAAGTGTTTATGCGGTAAAAATGAACTGTCCCTCGCCGTTGGATATCGTGTATAGCATCCTTATTAATTAGAGTATTGTTGTGGCCTAATAGCTTTTATTTGGTTTTATTTAGTTCTTATTCTCAGGGCTTTATTTTAAAAAAATTTGATATCTTACCTTTTGTCTGCAGTCTCTAATTGTAATAATCTTGAGTATTAGTCGTGCAGATTTTTCAAATGTATTATCTGCTAATATTTTCTTTAAGTATTTTATCACCCCTTTTAAATATCTCTCTACCGGATTGGTTTGCTTATACAACAAAAACCAACTTTTATGGCGTGCTGTATTGTTGTATTTATAAACCTCGCGTTTTTAAAATAAATTGTATTATCTGCTAATATTTTGTTTGGTTTTCCAAATTCTATAAAATATTCATTTACATAGCGTTCTTAAAACCAAGGGCGCTAACACAAGATGTAAATAAACCATAACATTCTTAAAGCCAATGTGCTAACACAAGAACAAAGAAGGTGTCTGTTTTGCGATATGCGGAAGTTGCCGAATCGGATAAACTGAAAAATGTCGGGTGGTAGACACGATTATTTTATCGCCCTTGTTTTGTATTATAAAATTCTGCTAAGACTTCGCTTCCTACCATTTTTAGTGCTGGAATGTGTATAAGATTGGCTAAAACTACATCAAACTTTTTAACCTGGAAGAGTATTTTTTACTAATATATATTGCTGTTCGATATTTGACAAGGTCCGGTTTACAAGTTT
Source organism: Agriotes lineatus (assembly GCA_940337035.1). Taxonomy (NCBI): domain Eukaryota; kingdom Metazoa; phylum Arthropoda; class Insecta; order Coleoptera; family Elateridae; genus Agriotes; species Agriotes lineatus. The sequence goes on from CALNHX010000942.1 coordinate 131,152, forward strand.
TCTGTCTGTCTGTCAGCAGTGCTTTCGAACCTATATTAATACAATCTAATCTTACGTAAAAGAAAACAATATGCAATTAAATAGTACTGTTGCTAATATCCAAATATTTTAACTCAGTTTACACTCCGAACTGTAACCTGTAAATCTCTACAGCATAATAATATTTCTTTAGAAACTTGCTTATTGCTAAAGTGAGGGGATGCTGTACATAAATCCAAGCGAAATAAATAACTATCGGCGCAATTTCGAGACTGTGTATTTAATAAAGTACGGGAAAAAACACGTAATATTTACTTTGCTTACAAACAATGTCTCTAAAACCACAAAACTTTTGTATTAGTCAGCAAAAAATGTTAAACAAAGGCAGCATTCAATTTAGCTGTTGTGCAGATTTTTCTCAAACAATGGGTTCCTTTGTTCAATTTTTAACAGCTTTGCACATTTCTCAAACATGTCTGGACATGGTAGTTGAAACATGGTAGTCGAATAGCAGCGCTGCCCCCCTTTCTTACCTATATGATGGTTTTTATTGAGTTCGAACTTAATTCGGTAACGCTGTCTGTCGCAGACATGTTCGCGCGCGTGTGTCGTTGTAATACTAACTATTGCAGACAGCCGAGCCGCTCTATTTATTCATCGTCGCAGCTGATAATGGAGGCCTGCGTCAGCAAAAATTCAAATAAAGGCAGCATTCAATTTAGCTGTTGTGCAGATTTTCCTCAAACAATGGGTTCCTTTGTTCAATTTTTAACAGCTTTGCAAACATGTCTGAACAAGTCTAAAGCTTCACATCCTGTTTATCTGATAATGGCGGTCAGCAAAAATTCTTCCAGACAACAAAGACTTCATTGTTCAATTATCGTGCAGATTTCTCAAACAATGGCTTTCATTGTTGAATTTTTACTAGCTTTGCACATTTTAATCTCCAGACAACAATGGCTTCATTGTCCAATTTCGTGTTGATTTTAAAACAATGGATGTTATTGTTCTATTTACCAGCTTTGCACATTTTAATCTCCAGACAACAATAGCTTCATTGTTCTCAAATTTCGTGCTGATTTTAAAACAAGGGATGCCATTGTTCAACAACATCCTGCAAGAATAGACATGTCTGTCAGACGATGACTCACATCCGGTCGAGCCTGAGAAAATTTTGATAAGCGTAACAATAGCTTCTGATTTACTGATAACATCCTGCAAGAATAGACATGTCTGCGTACTCAGACGCTCGAGCGTGGGAAAATTTCAAAAACTACACTTTTAACCCAAAAAATTCCCGGAAGTGGCCGAGGTCAATGACCCCGACTAGGCCAATGACTCCGACCTTGACCTAGGCTAGATCCGTGACCTAGAAAAAATTCTCGGAAGTGGCCGAGGTCAATGACCCGACTAGGCCACGCCCACCGGCTAGGCCTGTGACCTTGACCTCGGTTAGGCCCGTGACCTTGAAAAAAGTTCAAGGTCAAATGTGGCCCAGAATCCCTCTAGGTACTCTACTGCTCTAATGTAAATATTTCGGTTTTACATACATTATTTTTTATAAATGAAATGAGTTGAGCTTCGCAAAGTGGTTCTTCTGAATTGATTTTTTCTTGGATTTTACATAGGTGTTCGCCGTTGCGTAGTTTTTTGCAGGACTCGTCCGTGGAAATATAATTATTTTCGTTGTAAAGCAAATACATTTTCTGTGGTATAATTATTTGGAAATGTTGATCGGTTTTCACAGGTAATGGGTAAAGATGATAGTAATCGTAGATATCCGGATTTATTAGAGGTATTTCCAAAATAAATACGATTCTGGATTTTATTTGATATGCTTTGACTGCAATAATGTCTTCGTATAAAGGTAAATTTTTTTCGGTTGATTTTAAATGGCAATTGTTGTCCTTGTATTTTATTCTGGATAAATATTAAATTGGCTTCTAAGTCCTCAGGATCAATTATTGATTATCGAATACATCTCCGCTCGGTGAATTGTGTTTTCTTCGATTTGAGCTTCTAATTGTTTTATTCCTGGCGTTGGTTTTAGTAAGCACTTTGTCGTTGATGTTAAATGTAATTTTCTTAGAGTTATTTTTATTGTTTCTTTTTGTTACGCATTTGTAAAAGTGCGGTTCTTGATTTTTGAAATGAGTCGTATTTATTGATTGATTGTCATCTGATATTTCTGCTACAGCTTGAAATTCTTTGTTTGAACTCGAGGATGTTTCGTTAACATGTTCAATGGAGGTCTCGTTTATTACTTCATTTAATAAGTCTACCATGGTGGTATCGAAATTAACGATCGTTGGTTTTGTGTCGATAAGATTCAATTTTATGCGTGATAGGGCATCAGCGTTCGTGTTATGTTTTCCTTTTTTATAAATAACATCATAGTCGAATTCTTCCAGTCTAAGTCTCCATCTTGCAAGTTTAGAATTTGGTTCCTTTAATGAATTAAGCCATTGTAATGGTTTATGATCCGTGATGATTTTGAATTTTCGTCCATAAAGGTACGGTCTGAAGTATTTAGTTGCCCAAATTATTGCTAATAATTCTTTCTCGATTGTTGAATATTTTTCCTCTGATTCGTTTAACGTTCTTGAAGCGTATGAAACGGGTAAATTTTTGCCTATAGATCCTTGCGAAAGTACGGCTCCAATTGCAAAGTTGGATGCGTCTGTAGTTAGATTAAATTCCTTTTCAAAATCTGGGTATTGAAGTATAGGTTTGTTGCATAAAATAGTTTTACATTTTTCGAAAGCTTCTTTATATTCCGGTGATAACATAACTACTGCTCCTTTTTTCAAACATTTAGTTAGTGGTTTCGTTAATTTTGCAAAATCCTTAATAAATTTCCGATAATAACCTAGGAGTCCTAAGAATCCTTTTATTTCCTTTTGAGTTTTTGGTATAGGATAGTTTTTGATAGCCTTTATCTTATCGGGATTGGGTTCCACACCTTCGGGGGTGATAATGTGTCCTAAATATTGAACTTCTCTTTTTAGAAACTCGCTTTTGTCCAATTGGATTTTAAAATTTGTCTTTCGTAGTCGCAGAAATACTTCTTTTAATCTGGAAATGTGTTCTTGGAGTGATGTCGAAAAAATAATGATGTCATCAAGGTATACTAAACATTTTTCGTTTTGGATACCTCGTAGTATGTTGTCCATAACTCTTTGAAACGATGACGGCGCATTTTTAAGGCCGAAAGGAACCCGTTTGAACTGGTAATGTCCATTTTCTGTATTAAATGCGGTTTTAGGGATGTCCCTTTTGTTCTACTTTCGATTTGGTGGAATCCTGAAGCTAAGTCAAGTGTTGTAAAGTATTGGCATTTTCCTAATTGTCAAGTAAATCATTGATATTAGGCAATGGGTACTGTCGTCGATAGTTTTTTCGTTTAGTTTTCGTAGTCGATAACTATTCTCCACTTTTGTTTTCCTGATGCATCGACTTTTTTGGAACAACCCAAAGAGGTGAACTCCATGGTGATGTTGATGGTCGATTATTTGATCTTTCAACATTTTGTCAATTGGTCGCCTTACTTCTTTCTTATGCACTTCTGGATATCGATAATTCTTAGTATATATAGGTGTTTCGTCAGTTGTCCTAATTTCGTGTTTAATTTGGTTTGTAAAGGACAGTGGAATTTGGTCGCAATAGAAATATCTTTGAAGTCTTCACACAGATTTTTATTAATGTAGCTTCCTCGCTGTTTAAATGTTCCAAGCGTAATTGTTTGTAAATTTTCTCTTTGTATCCTTTTGATACTGCATGGTGATGCTGAATGATCGATCGATGACTCCTGATAATTTAGCGATAGGGTGTCATTATTTTCTTCCAACGAATTTCGATAGGTATAGGGTTCATTATGGTGTGTGTTATTTCTTGATCACTAGTATTGATCACTGATGTAGTTGCAAAGTAATTTTGCACTGTGACATATGAAGTCGGAATTTCTAAATATTTGTTTAATTTTGTATGTTCAATTATTCCCTCATGAATGTTTCTATTTACAGGTATTTTTACTAAAAATTCCGATCTTGGCTGGTATAGTAATTTTATGATTCAAATCTTGATTGATTATTTCCATTGAATATAATAGGATGTGGGTCTGTGGTGTTTCCAAAAGGCTTTTTTCGGAAATTTATTTTTGCTTTTAGTTTCCTTAGCAAAATCTATTCCAATGAGTCCGTCGTATTTATTGTCGAAATTAAATAGATGAAATTTATGAGTTAATGACACTTTAAATATTGATGTAATTGAATAGTTGCAGTTTCTTGATGAGATGAAATTTGGTGTGCTGTCTGAATTTGGAACGGTTCCTCTACTATTAACTCGGGAAATATTTATATGCTACTTCTGGTTTAATAAGAGTTTTAGATGCTCCCGGTGTCGATTAAAAAAGTTTGATTTGAGTTGTGGAATGTAAATACATGGTAACGTTGAATTTTGGTTGTTAACTTCTATAATTTCTCCTGGCGATTGATCATTTATTGGCTGCGCTACGTGTCGTCGTTGTTCTGGGCAGGTAAAGTAAAATCCTGTTCTTCGTAGTAATTATCTTCTTCCTGTTCCTCTTCGTAATAATATTCCTGAATGTTGTCCTCTTCCTCGGGGTCCTCTTGAAAGTGTAAACTCTTCCGAAATAAAGTTCTAGGTTGATTGGACTGCCTAATGTATGATGTAGCTCTAGGTGTAAACGAATTCTGAGCTGAAGGAATAAATATATTTGGTGGTTGTATTGTTCTTCTGGTGTTGCTCGAACTAGTGGTCCATTGGTGTTGGTTTTGGTAGATGCCTAACTTCTGTGTTTCTGGGTGCAAATACATTTCGTTGTTGAGGCTGCTGCTGCTGTTGCGGTCTCGAATGAATTGAAAAATTATTTCTTTGTATAGGTTGTGGCATTTGATGTGTGTAACTGGGAAATTGGTTAAATTTCTTGGTGCTGGTTGCCATGCCTGGCTCGGATTGTTTAGCCTTAAATTATACGGTGGAAATTGTTTTTTAATTTGTTTTTTATATTGTTCTGATGAGTCTCGATTTTGGTTGTAATTTACATTTTCTTCTTCTATTAAATATTTAATTGCGATGTCAAGAGTAGTTGGTCCTCTGGCTCGTAAGAAACTTCCCATAGGCTCCTTGAGTCCGGTTAAAAATGCTTTTAGTGTTAAACTGTCGTAAAGCGTCTTTTCGTTGGTCGAACTGCTGCGGTTGGTTAGTTTAATTGCACGTTGAATACAATAAACTTTTAACTTGCTGGCATTTTTCAAAATACTCCTGCGCTGTTTCGTTTTTCTGCTTAATAGCATGAGATCCCTTAGCAATGAATCCTCAGATCTCTGGTCCGCAAACGATTGTTGTAATAGCGTTTTTAATGCTATCCAGGTTGGTATTTCACGTCCGCTTGTAATTAACAATGCTCTGCCTGTTAGTTTTGTTCGCAGTGCAGATAATAATAATGTTTGTAGAAAAGCGTCTCCTTGTCCCTCAGGAAAGAAATGCGTTATTATAACTTCGGCGGCTCTCACGTACTCCGATAGTTTGTAAGAAGTGCCATCAAATTCTGGTACTGTCTTGAGATACTCCAAATGAAATGCTTGTGCCATATTTACTGGTACTGCGGGAGGTACTTCTTGAATATTTAAATTTTCGAAAAGCTGGAGAAGTTCGTCGTTTTCTTGCATAAAATTTTAATTTGTTCGCGAATAATTTGCTTATTTGCTACCTAACGTTTAACAATTCTGTCTTAAAATTAAACGTCGTTTTATTGCTTCGCAACAAGTGAATGGTGTATTTACTCCCGTTTAGGAAACCAATGCACTTGCTTTAAAGCGGGGCTTGCAATTTTATTTTTAGAAATCCTACGCATGCAGTGCTAGCACAGTAAGAGATTAAGTCACTCTATCAGTAACGCTTACTGGTCTGGCTTACAGCTAACTGCACCTGAATTTGTTTAAGAGTTGCAATGGCTAATAACGAACACAATTATTAACAACAATTCTCCTGAGAATGTGTTGATAAATCAATTGAATTCTGTTATTAGATGCTTAAAAGTAAAATGATTATTTTAACAACTTTGCTCCAAAATGAGCGGTTATATCTAGCAAAATAAAGCCACTTTTGCACTTGCTAATAAAATTTATCTTACATTAATATCGTTGTAATTGTAGTCATGTTCCTTGAGTACGTGACTGGACCCAGCGATGCTAGTCCGGGGCGTTGTCACCTCGTGCGGGCTCAGCGTACTCGATTTTTGGAGGGCTTGTCCTGCGTTGTAGGGCTCTCTGGGCGATTTTGGGCCTGTTGAGTCCTGGATTGTTGAATGAAGGCTCTGGCTCTCGAATGTGGACGATTCTGGTTCCCCTCTTCGAATTACAGATGTCTTCTTGGTTCGTTGTTCGGATGGCCAATTAAGTGTTGAAACACAAAATTAAAGCGATTTTTGTCTTTAGTTTTTGACCATCCTACCGACTGCGCCAATTATAATTTACGAAACTTGTCAAATCAAAAAAATTAATTTATTCAAGTTACGGAGTTACATAAATGCAGTTTACAATGTGTCTACTAAATGCTAACTGACATAAGAACTGGCATAAGAACTGCCTAAGTACAGTGTGCACATGCTTATATAACATTTCTTATCACTAAATATTCTAAGAAGCTTGAAGCTGGGGCTGGGAACTACTTCGTAAGCATTTACCCAACATATCACGTAACATAATCAGCGTGTAAACGCTTAGGAGAACACATGCAGTATTTTTGCTTATCAATTCGGTAAAATGGATAATCACGTCGCGTTCCATGTCTGAAACTGATACCATTGATGGTCGCGGATTGCCGATAAATATATTTAGCCTGATATAATTGCTTCACTGTAATTACGGCTTGCCGAGAGTTTGTTATAATATTTTAAATTTGTAAGGTCAGCGTTGCGGAATTTCATATTGTGACGTACCGATCACTTGACTTCACGCTAAGTGGCGGATGATGCCGTGAGGCTTGCAAATGCTGGCATGCGCTCTTTAGTCTTGGTTTACCATCTGAGCGGACGCGTCGTTACGTGCTACCTCCCCGGTTGTAATTTACATTTTAGAAAAAGCTTTTATAATGTGAAAAAGGCGAACGTGTTTTAGGGTGTGTTTTAATGCGACATAAGGGGTAGTCATACTCGAGTAAACATTCTTACGCTAATTAGGGTGCTTTCCGGTTACGGTTATTACCGGATTTACCGATTGTTCTCTCAACATGTTTTTAAAATAACGGAGAGTTCTACCTCTGCAATGTTTTTCGCCGATCGTCGATTCACCAAGTGGATAATTGTCTATTCTCAAACCCCAACTCTTTCGGCACTGCATAGACGAGGTTGTGGACATCCCATTGCCATTCACCCACCCAGACAATGTGATGCCCTCCACAAAAGGTAGTTTTCTATCTTGAGGTATAGGCAGAACCATAAACAAGTAATGAACGCTGTCGTCGAGTAAAGAAACTGTTTAGACCATTGTGAAGTAAACCCTTTGTTGACGCAATTACGCACGCACAGATAACTGTAGAGTCATACGTTTAAGATCAAATTAAGTTTTGGGCTACAACTCCCTAATATAGCTAAATTAAGAAACCCCATCAAGGTGTAAACAAAAATGTCTGAGTTAGACTGTATGTATAGTGACGTTACTTAGGCAATTGTTAACAAGCATTTAAGAACGATGCTCGCTAAAGGTAAGTTCTTGATTTGTTAGAACTGCTAAGAATCTCGTTTCGTGACTCGTTATTTGCTTAATTCCCAAGTGCAAACTATCGTGGCGCCCTAGGACATCGAGCTAATATAAACCCACAATTTCATCACTGTTGGACCCGACCCTTTTCGACTGTACATAGCTGGAGCACGTCATTATTGCATGATTAATCCTGTGGGTCACGATCGTATAAACGTTTGAGTGTAGCACAAGTGCCGCACCATGGAGTGGCTTTATTTAACGTTTTAATTAAATTTAACCCCGTAATAAACTGGCACCCTTGGCAGTGCAACTAGTTTGTTTTGTTTATTGACATAAGTAGGTTATTGGTAGAACATTCCTGCAAACTTTCGTTTGAATACAATTTTTCAGTTTTCAGTAATATGACAGAAACTCCCCCCTTTAGAAGGGTGTAACTTAGTGGGAAAGGATTTCAACAAAAAGTTTATATTTGTATACAAAATTATTATGTTTAAACGTCCTCTGTAACTTCCAGAAGTTGGTAAAACTACAGAACTCTCTGTATATAGCTATTGTATGTTATTTGATTTTTAATTCAGTTCAAATTGATTACTGAGGGTTGACGTAGGTGACAACTGCCTAAAGAGGAAAATTTGGCCTTGCTTCCCTGCTTCAAAATACACCCTCCACATTTTCACCCCTTCAACAAGTAACAACCCTTTCGTAAGTTACCAAACTTAAGAAGAAGAACCTGGTCCTATCAATCAGAAATTTACCTTTGCTGTAGTACTTCCTAAAAGTGAAATAATTATGCAGATCTAGATAATTATGGATTAGATCGGATTACTGAAAAATTTAGGATGTAGGATTTAAAAGTGGACAAATAAGAAATTATACAGTGAGTATCACAGGTTGGTATTTAGTTTATATTTATAGTAGAAATTACAGAGGAGTAATTGAAATAATAGAATGCCTAAATGGTATAATCTAGATATATACGTATATATTTTTGTAACAAGCCAATATTAGCAAGTAAACATAAATTCTATATGTAGACGCTCCGGCTACGTTAATATGAATTCCTCTTGATCCAATTAATAAACTGCGACACTCTTGTGTAGACGTCTGGATACCCAACAGCACACGGACGTCCAAAAGAGACAATTCCTACCAAGTAACCATCGACAACCAGTGGGCCACCGGAATCACCATAGCAAGCTCCCTGTCCACTTTGTGTTAGTGTACAAATCTGGGAATCATCAACGTTCGAATGATACTGTCTACAGTCGGAAACACTTAAGGTCTTCAAAGTGATGTACTGAAGATCGTTTGGTGTCGATCCGGGATTTCTGGTATAGCCCCAACCACTGAGAACGGCATTTTCATTCTCACCAACGGTTGAAACTCCCAACTTAATTTCTTTGACAAGGTTGGTAAATCGGATCCTAGTTGCTAGTTTTAATATAGCAATGTCATTCTTCATTGTTCTGGAGTTGTACTGTGAGTGAGATCTAATGTTGGTGACTATGTAGCGATATCCTCCACTGCTTAACATATTTGCGCCAACAACTACCTTTAATTTGAAAGGTATAGTTCTGAAAAATGCAACCTACCCTTAATCAAACGAAACAATTAAATACAAAGAGGGGAGTATCAACTCTGAACATATCAAATTTGTATTGTAAACTAGGTTTAGACATACCCCACATACCGCACTAATCATTTAAATATGCGAGAATGGTAAAGATTTTAATCGAATGAAAAAATATTGTAAATAAGATAATATCAAAAATTTACTACTTAAATGCTTGTGTGAATCTACATGAAAAATTAATGAGAGTTTTCTTTATAAACTATGGTCCAAAAATGTTCCATTACGAAAATACGGAGTGTTAAAGTTTTAGGAAAAAATGGAAATTAATTAATATTTTCGAAACCGCTTTAGATATTTTAGTGATATTTAGTACATGGCGACAGTTAATAAAGGTGCATATTTTTCAATACAAAAATAATTTTTAGCTTGGACAGTGGCGTGCGTACGGGCACTGGCTTTGATATTTTTAAAGAGAAAAAAAATACGCTAATGGTTTTTTCTAAAATAAAAAATATTTTTGAATTCACCGTTTAATTTGAAAGATAACAGCTCTCTTAAGTTGTTTTTCTGCAATGCGCCGTTTTTGAGTAAAAAAATAAAAACCGTTGTATTGTCCGAGAAAATTAATCTAATTACTGAAGAATACAATTTTGCAATGAATCTAGTTCCCATGGAATAGGTATGTCACTTTCTTTCTACATCTGACATTTTCTAATAAGTCTGTGTCGTTCAAGTCTGTGCGCTGTGAATTATTTATTTTACTTTATTTTTACAATCTTGTTAAAAATGGTGAATTATTCAAATGCAGAAAAAGGGCTGAAATGCATTACGTGTACGGCCTCGCCAACGGTAATGGAGAGCAAGCCAGACGTATTTATTACCAGAGATATTCCAATCGTGCTTTTCGAGATAGTCGAACCTTTTCTAATATTCATCGTTGTCTTGTTGAAACTGGTAGTGTCAGGAGAGTGTACATCTGACGGTAGACCTCTCAATGTGAGAACACCTGAAATTGAGGAAGGGGTGCTGCACAAAGTCGAAGAACATCCTGAAACGAGTACGAGGAAGATGGCTAGAAACTTGAATATGTGCCATCAAATTGTGTGGAGAATTTTATTGGATTTTTTGTTATATCCGTACCATATTTTAAGAGTACAGGCATTGTTTCCCTCAGATTTTCCAAGGCGTGTAACCTTCTGTCAGTGGTATCTTCATAATATTACACAAGATCCGCAATTTGAAACACACATTCTGTTCACGGATGAAGCTAATTTTTCAAGAAATGCCATTCAGAATTTCCATAACAATCATTTGTGGGCGGAAGAAAATCCCTATGCCGTAACCGAAACCCATTTCCAACACCAATTTTCGGTTAACATATGAGCAAGAATTATTGGTAACCACTTTATTGGCCCATTCTTCTTGCTGGGACGACCTCAATTTCCTTCAAGAACAACTGCCTTTGCTGCTTAAGGATGTTCCGATAGCAATAAGAAACCATATGTGGTACATGCACGATTGTGCACCGGCACATTTCAGTGTAGTGGTTCACAATTATTTACAAACTGTTTATCCAAATCGTTGGATTGGCCGCGGTGGGCCACAAGAATGGCTAACAAGGTCCCCCGACCTCAACAGCTTAGATTTATTTTTCTGGGGCCATCTTCAGACGCTAGTGTACATAAATCCCATTAACACTGCAGTGGAATTAAGAAAAATAGTTGCAGCATGTGATAATATTCCGGGGATATTTCAACGAGTGCGCAATTCCATGGGAAGGAGGGCGGAAGCATGCACAGGGGACCATTTTCAATAATTTTTGTAATAATCGCTCCATATTAGTTCTAATGTAGTACCCAGATGCCAACCCGTAATGTGTTTAATTTTTCCTATTAAATTAATAATTCCTCAAGTTTTTTTTTACCCAAAACGGCGCATTGCAGGAAAACAACTCAAGAGAGCTCTTATATTTCAAATTAAACGGTGAATTCAAAAATATTTTTTATTTTAGAAAAACCATTGGCGTACCATTTTTTTCTTCAAACATATCGAAATCACTGTCCGTACGCACGCCACTGTTAAAGCTGAAAATTATTTTTGTATTGAAAAATATGCACTTTTATTAACTGTCACTATGTACTAAATATCACTGAAATATCTTGAGCGGTTTCAAAAACATTAATTAATTTTCATTTTTTTCCTAAAACTATCATTAATTTTTCATGTAGATTCACACCTTTAAATATTCGCATATCATTAAGGAGCGCCCAGTATATTGTATACTAATTTCTCTTATTTATTTTTAATATATAGTAAACTGTTACATTACCTCTGTACGCAGTGTGCAGCAGTAAGAATAAACCTAGCACTAATGATAGAACCACCGCAAATGTGTCTCCCCTTGGTTCTTATCGATACTTGATATGGAAAAGCTCCATTCGGAGCTTTTGAGCCACCCACTATGCGTCCGTTTAAAGTCGAGTTAGTAGAAGAAGGTGCACCTGCAAATGTAACTCATATTAAATATTTCAGGCTACGTTTTAATCTATTATTTAAATTGTGTAAAAATATTACCCAATTAAAATTCTTAACTTACTTAATGCACCTACAAAGAGCACACTTATTACTGCAAATGTTAATGAAGCCATCGCACAAAGATTTGTACTAACAACCTGCAATTTGGCGATCTCTTATATACCATTTTAAATTTTAAAATAAAAATGATTCGTTAAAATTTGCTAATCGGTGATATCCTGATAAAAAACAGTTCAAATAAGCCGCCTAATAGGTAAACAATTTCCGTTGCTATAGGTAAGAGATAAAGACGAAAATTAGTAATTTTCCAGAAAATTTATAACTTTTTTCCTCAAAATTATCACAGTCTACGTTGATATCTAAGCGTTTTACGATGTAATAATGTTTTCTTGCTAAAAGCCTTTATGGTATTTAGCAATAGTATAAGTTGATCTTCTAATTGCTCGACTTATAGCAGTGCTTTGCGATTTAAATTAATCCATGTCATAATACTATACTATTCAAATTGTGGCCTAAAATATAAATTTTCCCAAAAAATCCTTTTTTAAGTCTTCAGCAGTAATTTTAAAGTTACTGGTCGTCAGCAATTTGGTAATATTTTCTTATTTGTAAAACTAAATACGACTAAATAGCCAGATCTTGAAAAGAAATTGAGTTTACTTTTAAGGACCGAAAGTGTTTCGGTATAAAGCACAGGAAAGAAAGAGTTGCAATTATGGTGAGGACCAACGTGTGTGGTACTGAAAGACTAAAACTGTTGGTCACTGGCACTTCAAAAAATCGTTATTGTTTGTGGATAACGGTCCGTCGTATTCAAAAATTGATAAGACCTTTAATTCAAGTTCTGTTGTTATTCTTCCGCCAAACACTGCAGAAGAAGAATCTTAAGAAAAACTTTAGCTACCTTAGAAAACAATAATAAATCAAACAACGTAGATGAGATGGCAATATAAATGTATGTAAATCGTGAGGAAGAATTAGGGAGTGTTAGTGCTTTAGCAACTTTAGAGATCCCGTTATAGATTGTTTTGCGTTTTTATAATTATATTTTTATACGTACGAGTATATGAAGTTCGTTAATTTCTGTAGTCTGTATAGATACTACTGTGTCAATAAATGCACCGGAAAACTTTACTTATTTTCTGCATTTTTGTAACTGGAATTTTTTATTAGTCTCTTGTACAATGGGGGTGTGGCTTAAGAAAGTTCCAGTACTAAAGAAAGGCACATTCAGTGCACTGTTCATTGGTAACACTCAATAGTTAAAATTTGAATTTCAGCGATGAAAACGCTAAAGCATAATTAAATACACCACTCGTCAAGTCATTCAGAAAAGCTAAGAAATAATTCAAATATTTCATAATTGCATTCAACGAAATTTTAATTACAGCAGACGCTCGATAACGTGAACGAATTCAAACCAAGTGTGTTCACATTGTCGAAATGTTTACATTAACGAACGCGATTTTATTAATAACACAATTAAAAACAAAACATATTATGACAGTGATAAGTAATACACATTTTTAATGAGAAGAAAAATAAGCTGATATTTTAAACAGCATAAATTAGGGCCTATGTTCAACAATGACTAAAATGAAATCATAAACATCCATCCGATCCACTCACCTGTGTCACAGAGGGGAATCCCCTACATAAATCGGCGACTAAAAGTGTTGCCATGAACTATTTACGTTATCGGGCGTTCTGTTTGATCCTATAGTATTAATTTTGTGTTTCCATTAGCGAGATATTTTCATTATCCGGTGTTTACGTTATCGAGCGCTTGCTGTATTTCGAAACTATCACATTTCTTTACATATCAAGTTAACAAATTTCAATACTTCATTTGTACCTCGCCAACTTATAAAATTAGTTTCTTGCAAGAAGAATAATTGATATACAGGGTGAGCCAATACAGCGTCGTTGGTTCATATATTATTTATTGTTTAAAATATATATACAGGGTGTCCCAAAAAGAATGATATTTTAAACAGCATAAATTAGGGCCTATGTTCAACAATGACTAAAATGAAATCATAAACATCCATCCGATCCACTCACCTGTGTCACAGAGGGGAATCCCCTACATAAATCGGCGACTAAAAGTGTTGCCATGAACTATTTACGTTATCGGGCGTTCTGTTTGATCCTATAGTATTAATTTTGTGTTTCCATTAGCGAGATATTTTCATTATCCGGTGTTTACGTTATCGAGCGCTTGCTGTATTTCGAAACTATCCCATTTCTTTACATATCAAGTTAACAAATTTCAATACTTCATTTGTACCTCGCCAACTTATAAAATTAGTTTCTTGCAAGAAGAATAATTGATATACAGGGTGAGCCAATACAGCGTCGTTGGTTCATATATTATTTATTGTTTAAAATATATATACAGGGTGTCCCAAAAAGAATGGGACACCGATTAGTCATAGATTCCCTACGTTATAATAAATCGATTAAACTCAATATACCTTAGTACAAAGTCTATTCAGGAAGAAGTTATAAGGCCTTGATGTTCCATTTTTTATTTTTTATTTTTTTGTTAATTTCCTCAAATGTAGAGATATCGATTTGAATTTATGTAGACATACTTACTATTATGTCCTGCAATAATTAAAAAAAATCATAAATTGGATTCGACTGTGAGAGGCATTTTACCTACCACAGCCTTTTTTAGCTCTAACTTCGTTATCTGTGACTTCTTTTGAAATTTTAAGTTATTACCGGAAAGAGATTTAAAAATCATAAAAATAATGTATTCTTAGTTCTTAATTCTAAAAGCAACCGTTTACCTTAAAATGCCCATCAAAGGTTTTTGGTTGTCATTAAGACGTGCAATTATCAAGTTGCCATGATTGCAAAAACAATGGTCATCTAGTAAAAAACAATGATAAATCAATTAATGACATTAGTGACATAAGAATTTGTTCTATTATGTTTAAGAAAATGCCGCTACATAACGAATTCTCCAATACTGGAGGGGTTCGTTATGTCACAGCATTTTCGTAAGCACAAAAGACAAAAAACTGAGGTCACCAACGGCACTAATTAATTTCTTGATGTTGTTTACTAAATTACAATCATTACCCATTGTTTTTGTGATCATGGCTACCTGATAATTGCACGTCTTAATGACAACCAAAAACCTTTGATGGGCATTTTAAGGTAAACAGTTGCTTTTAGGCTTAAGAATTAATAAGACATTATTTTTGTGTTTTTTAATTCTCTTTCAGATAATAACCTAACATTTCAAAAAAAGTTACATATAACAAAGTTAAGAGCTAAAATAGTATATTATGTTATTAGGAGCAAATGTTATATTTTATGTGGCGTGGCTGAACGGTTTATCTGCCGAGCTTGCGAGGCAGATAAGTACAGCCGAGCCACATAAAGATACTTTTGCTCCGAATAACATATAGTATTTTTTCTTCAAACGTTTTTATAACAAATTATTTACAATTTTGTGAATAAAATTCGAAGAAAATAACTTGATCTAGTCGAGCGGCAGATAAAGTGTTTTTGATGCCATGGCAATGAAGTGAAGCAGTATAATGGCACATTTTACTGCAGTTTGAAGAAAAAAAAATTTAAATATAGGTAAAGTGCCTCTTACAGTCGAGTCCAATTTATGATTTTTTTTAGTTACTGCAGTACATAATAGTGAGTACGTGTACCAAAATTCAAATCGATATCTCTACATTTGTGGAAATTAACAAAAAAATAAGAAATAAAAAATTGAACTTCAAGGCCGTATAACTTCTTACTGAAGGGACTTTGTATTAAGATATATTAGGTTTAATCGATTTATTATAACATAAGAAATCTATGACTAATTGGTGTCCCATTCTTTTTGGGACACTCTGTATATATAACTCTAATAACATTTTGATAACACTTGATAACCTAAATTTATTTTTAACTCCATATTTTCTGACCACCACATGAGTTAATTTTTACGACCTGCGTCTAAAAGGGAAAGTATGTATATGTATTCTAATCGTGAAATAATAATTTTCCGAGTTTTCTTCATATCTTCATGTTTCAGGGTTCCTAGACGACGAATCACATGTTTTCTGAATTCCGTTCGTCTGTCTGTCTGTTCGTCTGTCTGTCCACTTGTTCATCTATTGGCAATATAGCTCATAAACTTTTTCTTGAGGAAGGACGATAGTTTGCATACGGATTATAGTCTACATGGCTCGAAACAATATATTATCGAATTCTCCTTAGGACTCCCTCCATTTTAGTTGTTGGCATCTTGTTTGCTGTGCCGTTCTGTCAATTAATTAACTAGGATCTGTTTTGTCCGGTTAAGAAAGTTGATCAGTGTTTTGGTTTCGACTTTCTTTTTCTTTTAATTTCTTAAAGATTGCACTTTTCATGAAACAAATGTACTACGTTTTGTTTTAAAATGAATTAATCAAATGACGAAAAGTGATACGTATTTAATATTAGCTCTTTCATAGGTCGTGGTATAAAGTCGATTCTTTTCTAAGTCAGCTAGGTTCAACAAAAAAAATATTTTCTAAATGGTAAAATACACTGCAGATGGAACGTCTGGAATCTTGAGTTCTCACTAAGGCCAAACACATTAAAACCAGCAAATAATAACAAGATTCAATAACTAGATTGAATGTGATATGTTTTTCGAACTTTTTCCACTGTCTAGGGTGTAAATCACACAATGTTTCGGGAGTTTTGTTCTACTCCCGTCTTCAGGTGTTCCTGGTTAGTCCTCTGTATGCGTAGTAGAATATTTTTGTAATTCTCTGCTCAGTAGTGGCATCCAAATGGGCTTTAGTTCTGCGCTAGCCTGGCTAATTGGTTCTACTGCCAGCGCTATGTATGTAGCTTCTTTCAGCTTCCTATGCAATCTGTTTTCCTCTTGACGTGTTCTGCGATCTTGGATTTGGTGGTTTCGCCCATTCTAACATTTTTGCGGTGTTCCGATAATCTCACTCGTAGGGGTCGTTGTGTTTCCCCTATGTATTGTTTTCCACACTCGCACGGTACGCTGTAGATACAGTTCTTTGAACTCTGATCTTCGTTCTGAGGCTTGGTATGCGTCATCATGCCACTTAGAGTTGCTGTGGACTTGAAGGCAGTTCTTATATTGAATCTGTTTCCGATTCTTCTCAGTTTGTCGAAAATGGTGGTATGGTGTTACGGCCGTGGTTATTGGCTCCGTTTTATCATACCCTGCCAATGTTGTATTTGTCCATCTCTTTTAGCGTTTGGTTTAGAGTTCTTTTTGGGTAGCCATTAGTTTGCAGCATTTCTGTGATTATCTCAATTTCCCGTTTGAGGTCTTCTTCCTCCGAGCATATAGTCTTGGCTCGGCTATATAGGCATCTCGCGACGCCACGTTTCACGCTATTGTGGTGGTTAGAATCGTAGGTATCTCCCCGTATGAGTTGGTTTTCGATATACCTTTGTTGGTACCGTGTCACCATTCTTCTGGACTAGTACGTCTAGGTATGGGAGTTTGCCTTCCGATTTTATTTCCATCTTGAACTTAATTGATCGGGCTTGATTATTTAGATGTTCCAGGAAGTAGTCCAGTGTCTCTCTTCCATGGGGCCATATTACGAACGTATCATCTACGTATCGCAGCGATAGACTAGGCTTGTTCTCATATTGAGACATAGCTCCTTATTCAAAGTCGTCCATGTAGATGTTACTGACTACTGGAGATAGTGTAAATCCCATGGCTACTCCGAACTCTTGTTGGTAAAACTGCTCGTCTGCTTTGAAGTATGTAGTCTTAATGCAGACCGTTAACAGCTCCATTATTGTATCTACCTGTCGATCTGTGCGTTCGGCAAGTGTGTCATCCAATTCCAGCTTGTTTCTGATGATTGCTAGTGCGTCATCTGTCGGCACATTTGTGAAGAGGCTAACTATGTCAAAGCTCACTATCATGTCATTCGGAGCTATGTGAGTTTGTTTGCTTTTGTCTACAAAGTGTTCAGTATTGAATGTGTACTTAATTACTAAATTTTTATGTAAATGACATTTAGATAACTAGAGTAATATAAATATTAAAAAAATTAAACAAATAAGCAATTAATAATATTAATAATAACAGTAGGTACAAAATAATGTGACAGTGCTCAGGCTTATTGCTAAGGCATTCCTTGTTTACTAGTTACTACATTAATTAAATTATAATTTTGTAACTTTGACCTACGTCGGTGTAAGCGCTTACTAGGGACGTAAATAGTTTTGTAACAGTTATAGTAGTTATATAAACTAAGAAACCACTTCAGAGCCTTTGCCTATTAAATAATCCTAGTTAAACTGTACACACCATGACGTCACATAGGAAATGCTAATTGCAAATGTAAAATCGCTGGTTTCATTATGAGCCGGCACGAATAACAATAGAATTAGAAATTATACTCGAGTAGAGTACCTACAGGCGTTCTGGGCCACATTTGACCTTGAACTTTTTTCAAGGTCACGGGCCTAGCCGAGGTCAAGGTCACAGGCCTAGCCGGTGGGCGTGGCCTAGTCGGGGTCATTGACCTCGGCCGCTTCCGGGAATTTTTTCTAGGTCACGGATCTAGCCTAGGTCAAGGTCGGAGTCATTGGTCTAGTCGGGGTCATTGACCTCGGCCACTTCCGGGAATTTTTTTTGGCTAAAAGTGTAGTTTTTGAAATTTTCCCACGCTCGAGCGTCCGGGATGCAAAAATGTCTATTCTTGCAGGATGTTATCAGTAAATCAGAAGCTATCAAAATTTTCTCAGGCTCGACCGGATGTGAGTCATCGTTTGACAGACATGTTTATTCTTGCAGGATGTTGTTGAACAATGACATCCATTGTTTTAAAATCAGCACGATAATTGGACAATGAAGCTATTGTTGTCTGGAGGAATTTTTGCTGACAGCCACTATAATATAAGTAAGAAAGAGGGGTTGGGCTGCTATTCAACTACCCTGTTTCAACTACCTGTTTGAGAAAATGTGCAAGGTTGCTAAAAAATAAACCGAATTAATTGTGGTCTAATAGTATATATCGAATTATTTCCAGCTAAAAAGATGCAATATAAAAATCCAAACCATTTTAAATAACTTGTTAGGTTTTTGTTTTATTACGCGTTCCACGAGATGTATTTCTGGATATTTAACTCGAATAGGCCGATTGGAAGCATCTTTTAGTAGATAGGTAATGTGTTCGATCCCACTGGAGGACTGTTTAAGCGGTAGACAGTATATAACATAATACAAAAGTGTTGGAGACATTGAGGGAAATCTGCAACATTGTTTGTAGCAAAGTAAATAT
Organism: Agriotes lineatus; assembly: GCA_940337035.1. Taxonomy (NCBI): domain Eukaryota; kingdom Metazoa; phylum Arthropoda; class Insecta; order Coleoptera; family Elateridae; genus Agriotes; species Agriotes lineatus. The sequence continues at coordinate 150,255 of CALNHX010000942.1, forward strand.
TACGTGTTTTTTTTCCAGTACTTTATTAAATACACAGTCTCGAGCCGATAGTTATATATTTCGCTTGGATTTATGTACAGCACCCCCTCGCTTTAGAAATAAGCAAGTTCCTAAAGAAATATTATGATGCTGTAGAGATTTACACGTTACAGGTGTGTATAAAAATTACGTATTTATTAAATATTACTGTTAACAAAGCTGTTAAACGTATGATACAGGCAGTTATTAATTAGAGTGGTGGTTTAATTTTATCATTGGAATTTCGGTTTCTTACAACGGTATTTGTAAATCATTCGTAAGTAGTCCGCCGATACACATTTATTTACGTTATGCATGTGCAGACTTGCTTGTTATGCAAGGTCGTTGACTTATCGTATGCAGTGTAGGAAATGTTATCATATGACTTTGTCAGCACGCCATAAAAGTTGGTTTTTGTTGTATAAGCAAGCTAATTCGATAAAGAGGTGGAAAAATACTTAAAGAAAATATTAGCAGATAATACATTTGAAAAATCTGCACGACTAATACTCAAGATTATTACAATTAGAGACTGCAGACAAAAGGTAAGATATCAAAATTTTAAAATAAAGCCCTGAAAATAAGAACTAAATAAAACCAAATAAAAGCTATTAGGCCACAACAATACTTTAATTAATAAGGATGCTATACACGATATCCAACGGCGAGGGACAGTTCATTTTTATTGCATAAAAAACGTATTGCTTAGAAATCAGGTCCAGATACATGTTTAATGGAAAACATTTTCTTGAATTTTCTTTAAGTCGTTAGGTTGACTGTGCCAAGTTTCCACGAAAAAAACTAAAGCTCCTACAGGCCAGATTCTTGAATCAAGTAAATAATACAGCAAGGCATAAAAGTTGGTTTTTGCAATATAAAACATCCGCAAGCCAATCCTAAACTGGTAGTTTTATATAGCAGAATTTTATAATACAAAACGGAGCCATGAAATAGTCGTCTGTTGATCATATTTTTGTAGCCACCCAGCATCTTTCAGTTATCCTATCATCTCCTTTGTTGCAGGTGTTAATAGAGGCTATATTTGCGTGTCGCCACAGACCTGTCTAGACCTGCGGATGTGAGTCATCGTCTGGGAATGTGCAAGGTTGCTAAAAATGAACCGGATGTCTGGGGTTTCTGCGCAGGTCAGCGCGAGGGTCTGCGCGAGGGTTTGACGGTAAATTCAAATTCTGTGCAGGTTTGGCGGAAAATTTAAATTCTGTGCAGGTTTTGGCGGGAAATCTGGGAGTGTACAAGGTTGCTAAAATGTATGGGGTCTTTACACCAGATGTAGTTAATGACCTCCATTATCAGTGTCTATAAATTTGGTAGACAGACAGACAGGCAGACAGACAGACAGGCAGACAGACAGACAGACAGACAGACAGACAGACAGACAGACAGACAGACAGACAGACAGACAGACAGACAGGTAGGCAGACAGACAGACAGACAGACAGACAGGCAGGCAGACAGACAGACAGGCAGACAGACAGACAGACAGACAGACAGACAGACAGACAGGTAGGCAGACAGACAGACAGACAGACAGACAGGTAGGCAGACAGACAGACAGACAGACAGACAGACAGACAGACAGACAGACAGACAGACAGACAGGCAGGCAGGCAGGCAGACAATTTATTCAATTATTCCTGCCTCTTTTAACTCTTCTATTATACTAACAATTTCATTTCTATGATTTGTATGGCCAGATGCTTGAGAGGCATACAGTAACTTTAATCGATCAACTAATTCGTTCGGATCATCCCAGTAAACATAATCCAACGGTTTATTGCTAACTTGTTTATACATTTGCTGCATACCTTTACCAGTAGTCCTTAACGATATCGATGATGGCGTGGGTGATGATGACAGGTTAGATTTTATAAATTTCTTGTATTTCGCTTGGTTGAAACCTACCTTCTGATCATTTTTATCAAAATTTCTATGCGCTGCATTTGTTCTGTTTATGATATCAATATAATTTGCTCTATCTGTCAGCGTTGGAGTTATTTGAGGATCGTTTTTAAATAGTAATTCGTACAAACCAGGCGTACCTTCATAGTGCACATTTTTAACAATTATATCTGATCCCTTTATATCTAACTCATCTCCACCAAAATAAAATTAATTTTTATCAAAATCATATCTAATTCCATACCTCCCTAGATTTGGTCTTTCTATAAGATAAGTGCTTACATATTTCCTAGGAAGTTCGTCATACTGTTCTAAGAAAGAACTTATAGCTTGCGGCTGAAATTTGTTTGCTATAGTTGTATTAGGTTCATCTTCGGAGGATTCACACAATACTTCATCAGCCGGTTTTGGTGTAAATAATTCTAGTTTTGGAGGATTTGATATATTGATATATTCATCATCGTCATCATCTGCGTCATAATCGTATTTAGTTTTTCTTTTAAGATTATATTTATCATCGTCATAATTGTATTTAACTTTCTCTTTCTTTTTCAATTTGAAAGGCTTAAATTGTGATGGAGGATTCTCTTTTGTATTGATTTCTTTTGCAACACTTTGTATTTGTTCGGTAACAGGTTTAAAAAATTTACCAAGGAGCTGTTGTTGCACCAACTTACCCTCCTTAAGAGCTCGAACTTTCTGTCTTATAATATTTTTAGTTTTAATAAGTTGCTTTGCTACTTTCGTTTTCATTATTGTCACAAGTATGTAAGCGGTAGACAGCCAGACAGGTAGACTGGTAGACTGGTAGACTGGTAGACAGGTAGACAGCTAGACAGGTAGACAGCTAGACAGGTAAACAGCTAGACAGGTAAACAGCTAGACAGTTAGAGAGACTGACAGATTCAAACTAGTTCACACGTCAACAGTTTCTTATCAAATGATAGATATCAGAACTGTTAGATGTATATATAAGAATCAAATTCATGACGATAGCGTCCACCAATCTGAGTTCAGTTATTCGCTAGAATTGTCTGAAATATGATTGAGGATAATGTTTACCACCACTGTTTTCTTTCATATGTTCGTGCAATGTGCAAGCAATACATTTTCGTCCTTCTTGATCGGTTTCCCCTTTACATTTTGGACTCTTATACTTAACTGGTACAGGCATCTCTCTTACTTCTATTTCTATTACTGCTCACAATCTGTACAATAAATGGTGTTAAGAATGCCTGCCTGTCCGTCTGCCTGTCTGTCTGTCTGTCTGTCTGTCTGTCTGTTTGCCTGCCTACCTGCCTGCCTGCCTGCCTGCCTGCCTGCGTGCCTGTCTGCCTGCCTGCTTGCCTGTCCGCCTACCTATCTGTCTGCCTGTCTGCCTGTCTGCCTGCCTGCCTGCCTGTCTGCCTGCCCGCCTGCCTGCCTGTCTGCCTGTCTGCCTGCCTGTCTGTCTGTCTGTCTGTCTGTCTGTCTGTCTGTCTGTCTGCCTGTCTGTCTGTCTGTCTGCCTGTCTGTCTGTCTGCCTGCCTGTCTGTCTGTCTCTCTGTCTGTCTGCCTGTCGGTCTGCCTGTCTTGTTACGGTATAAAAAGGACTTTACGACACCCACCCAAGGTGAGCATCGCACCACGGAATCAGTCCTGAAAACATGACACACTTGCCCTGAGATCGGTTCGAAATAGGCTAATAGGCCACGGCTGGAACGCTCAGGGAGTCGGGCGTGAGTCACACGATACGTTCTGGGCAAGCGCGCTGTGGCATAATATATACAGGGTATGTCGAAATTATGAGGGCGCCACCAAGCCTGTCGTAACCCGGCTAACCGGGCCTGGACGGTTAGACGGGAGCGAAGCATGCAAAAATACTCCGCCAATAAGATTATTCAAGAGTTGCAAGGTCAAACAACAACTTCGGGATTGCCTTAAGCAAGGATTGTGATTAGGTGTCCATCCGACCACGACTACGCAGCTGTCCCACTCACCTGCACGCTCACAGCTTCCTCGTTCCGTCGTACAATAATTCGTACAATAAAGGGGCGTCTATCTGTAACAGAACATGCACAAACCGAAACAAACAATAGTTCCCTTAACTAACCAATCATATATTTCACTTCGAGTTACAATGGGGTAGCAGAATGCGTCGCCCTGTATCTAACCTTACTCTATAATTAAGGGCACCAGCTGGCACGCGCGCTCTAAGCTTAACGACAGATGTGGAACATTAGTGAACAGCAATAATAGGTACAAAGATACACATTGCCTTATGCAAGGGCAGCGACGATTTACATTAGCCTTCACGGCCTGAACTGTCTGCAGTCTGAATGAATACACTAGCGTAGTAATGAATAGTAATGAGTAACACTCGCGTTCACAGCGGTAATCAGGTTAAAGGCACATACCTTAATGCGTGGGCGGCGAGGGAGCCTGGTACAACTGAGTTGCGACGAGCTGCAATCGTAGGTGGTAGGTACCTTCGGTGTTACAACGGCGAAAGGGGGTGAATGCATAACCGCCTCAATGGCGACGGGAGACGCGTCAAGACGCGTACAACGGGACGACGAAAATGATGGGGGCCTCACTCGTTCTGCTGAACCAAATCCTCGTAGGTCGAGATGAAGGGGGCACGACCCCTCACTAATAGTAGCAGGAACTGGGCTCCAAAACACCCACGTTACGCCGAAGATCACTCGACAAATTTCGAATCACCACCTCCACACACAAGCGCTCTCTGCAACGGGCTCTGGAAGACTCCCTTCAAGGCGAAAACGCCCGCAACATAACTGCTGAAGCAGCACCCGACGGGAAAACGACTGACGCCCCCGCCATAATGGCGGGAGCGCCGCACGAACTCACATACACTATCCGACCTCTTGTTTTAACGACGGCTCTCGGCTGAATGCCCGAGGGAAGCGTTGGCAAAAGGTCACCTTCGCCGCGTCCCCCACGTGACTAAACCACAGCGAATCGCAAGGCGATGAAATGAAACCAACCAATGCGGGCCACGCTGGTATCACGCCGCCACCGCGTGCTAAATGAAACAAACCAATGCGGGCCACGCTGGTATCACGCCGCCACAGCGTGCTATTCAGAATTCAGAAAAACGCCATCAGAGGAGAGCTCCAACCGACGACAAATACTGCTTTTTAGGCTAACTATGTGCGAAATCGTGATTCTGGAATTAGGCGATGGAGCCAAATAAAGAGCTAAAAGGGCTTAGCATACGGGCACGCTGCTCTAAACTTAGGCGGCTATTTAAAATACCAAAATGACCTAACTAACGGCGCGAAATGCAATTAAGCATCTGAAACAGCAAAATGACTTAACACTCCCCTTACTTGAAAGAGAGTTCCCCGAAGTCTCTTATAAAACAACGAGGCATTTTGCGACGACGTAACGAGAACTCAAACGAAAACGCAACAACGAAAAACGAACGAAACAAAACACAAAAAAAACATTCGATACGATAGAGTGCACCCCCAAAGGGATTACGCACACTGGCCACCAGATAGGGTGCAAAGGTGGGAAGAGAGAAGAGGAAGAAGAAAGACTGGATACGCCAGTAGAAAATACGTAAATTGTTTGGGTCGAAATCGGGTAAAATATGGGTCTTACACCTGTGGACACTTCCGACCAACCGTTCCAAAAGAACACAGGGAGGGGGGGGGGGGGGTATAGAAATGGAAGTCCAAAGTCCCACCCAAGGGTTACCTGAAGAGGGCACGCTGCGCGTCACGAGATCGGCGCATTGTGTGGATCCCACAACTGGTATGAGTACCCAAGAGAAGAGGATGAACCACCAAAAAAAAAGAAAAATAGTTGTGACAGAAACTGTCAAAAATAGTCATAATCAGTAATAGGAAAAACTCAGTCCACCGAAATCCTCAATCAATGCCGATGCCGGAGCCAAGTCGACTATTAAACCGCAAAGCGCGAGCTCGAAAGTGACTCCAACACCGAACACCAAAAGAAAATCCGGAAGAACCAAGTCTCCAAGGGTGTAGGCGTTCGATGACGCATGCCCAATAAATCCTTTTCAGAACTCCATGCGGCCCAAAGGGACTACCTTACGACGACAGGGTCCGCACGAAACAAAATGACCAGAAACACGCTCTCTTTATGTAATCCCACACAGGTGGTTGAAAATGGCGACGGCCAACGGTACGGTAAAAGAGCGCTAGGCCACGAAAACAACAGGGCATCACTACAAAAAAAAAAGTCAAAAATCTTTAAATACTTAATACTTGAATACCAACAGAACCTCGCGCGGACAGCATGCGCATTACTGCCACACAAAGCTCAGAAGCTTCAACGAAACTGTTCACAAAGAACACGATACTTGACGACATGACGTCATCAGACCAAAAAGGGTACGATAAATGACAACAAATCGTCAACAAGTACGAAACATTCCGACCAGCGGTAAAGACTCGTTAAATGCTAACGGTAAGTGTACAAAACACTGCGATAACTTTCGGGGGTCCATGAAGAAGTCGGTAAACAAAGTTGGGCGGTACATGATAATAATGAGTATGAGATAAAGGCCAACGAAAATAACTACGTCAAACCAACTAAAAAGATGGCCTGAGGGACGTAATAACCGCACGAGCGAATCTCCCCAAGCACACCAACAGCACACCAAAACTTATCAACAAACCAAGACACGGTAATGAAGGTGAAAAAGAATTCCAACCTGCTTACCAAAAATCAACGCGGCACAACACTAAACGATAGCAAAAAAAAAAAATTGTCAAAATCGGTAATCATCAACGTCAAAATCTATAAACGTCAGTTCGGTACAACAAAAGTGTCAACTTAGCCCAAGGCTAAACAATGTAAACGACAGGGAATCGAAACTCCCAACTAAGCCTTCGAAAAGACTTAAAAAAAAAAACAAGGTCGGTACCTTCACTCAACAACATCTGGTACTAAATCCGACTAATACGGGATAAAAATCTGCACTGAATGCAACGAAACATCTCGGTAGTATGAACTGGCTAAGAAAAACAAGAAACGACGGTAAAAATGGCGAAAAAGATACTCAAAATATGAAAAGACATGGAAAAACACAAAAAGAAAACTCAAAAAGGCGATAAACAACAAGAAAACACAAAACTACAAATAGAAAATAAGAAAAGACAAGAAAAAAACATATAGAAAACAAGAAAAGAAACGTAAAGACAAATGACAACTAAGAAAAAACATACACGGTCAAGAAAACTAATGAAAATAAACTAAGAACAGGAAAAGACAAGAAAAGACATATAGAAAACAGAAGAAAACAGGAAAAGACAAATAGAAAACAAGAAAAGAAGCTCGGTAAAATATTCTACTAAGAAAAAAAACGGTTTACCAGTCCATACCACTTCGAAATGACGAAAAAAAACATTTGTGACAACGATATAAATGATAACAGACAACAATGAACACCAACGTCCCACGTTGTCGCGCCAAAATTAAGACACACAACGCAAAAAAAAAGAAAACCCCAAAATGAGGTCGAGCGTTGTCGTGCACCAATAGGCTCCAAACGTTGGAATAGCCAAAATCAAGGCACAACGGGTGGCTTAATAAGAAAAACAAACATACAAGGCCTCAGACGTTGGAATAGCCAAAATTAAGACGTACGACGGGTGGGCTTAACGAGACTCCTACCGTCCAACAACAACAACAAACAACAAGCCCCACGCGATTGGGCCGCCAAAATTAGCCTGTTACGGTATAAAAAGGACTTTACGACACCCACCCAAGGTGAGCATCGCACCACGGAATCAGTCCTGAAAACATGACACACTTGCCCTGAGATCGGTTCGAAATAGGCTAATAGGCCACGGCTGGAACGCTCAGGGAGTCGGGCGTGAGTCACACGATACGTTCTGGGCAAGCGCGCTGTGGCATAATATATACAGGGTATGTCGAAATTATGAGGGCGCCACCAAGCCTGTCGTAACCCGGCTAACCGGGCCTGGACGGTTAGACGGGAGCGAAGCATGCAAAAATACTCCGCCAATAAGATTATTCAAGAGTTGCAAGGTCAAACAACAACTTCGGGATTGCCTTAAGCAAGGATTGTGATTAGGTGTCCATCCGACCACGACTACGCAGCTGTCCCACTCACCTGCACGCTCACAGCTTCCTCGTTCCGTCGTACAATAATTCGTACAATAAAGGGGCGTCTATCTGTAACAGAACATGCACAAACCGAAACAAACAATAGTTCCCTTAACTAACCAATCATATATTTCACTTCGAGTTACAATGGGGTAGCAGAATGCGTCGCCCTGTATCTAACCTTACTCTATAATTAAGGGCACCAGCTGGCACGCGCGCTCTAAGCTTAACGACAGATGTGGAACATTAGTGAACAGCAATAATAGGTACAAAGATACACATTGCCTTATGCAAGGGCAGCGACGATTTACATTAGCCTTCACGGCCTGAACTGTCTGCAGTCTGAATGAATACACTAGCGTAGTAATGAATAGTAATGAGTAACACTCGCGTTCACAGCGGTAATCAGGTTAAAGGCACATACCTTAATGCGTGGGCGGCGAGGGAGCCTGGTACAGCTGAGTTGCGACGAGCTGCAATCGTAGGTGGTAGGTACCTTCGGTGTTACAACGGCGAAAGGGGGTGAATGCATAACCGCCTCAATGGCGACGGGAGACGCGTCAAGACGCGTACAACGGGACGACGAAAATGATGGGGGCCTCACTCGTTCTGCTGAACCAAATCCTCGTAGGTCGAGATGAAGGGGGCACGACCCCTCACTAATAGTAGCAGGAACTGGGCTCCAAAACACCCACGTTACGCCGAAGATCACTCGACAAATTTCGAATCACCACCTCCACACACAAGCGCTCTCTGCAACGGGCTCTGGAAGACTCCCTTCAAGGCGAAAACGCCCGCAACATAACTGCTGAAGCAGCACCCGACGGGAAAACGACTGACGCCCCCGCCATAATGGCGGGAGCGCCGCACGAACTCACATACACTATCCGACCTCTTGTTTTAACGACGGCTCTCGGCTGAATGCCCGAGGGAAGCGTTGGCAAAAGGTCACCTTCGCCGCGTCCCCCACGTGACTAAACCACAGCGAATCGCAAGGCGATGAAATGAAACCAACCAATGCGGGCCACGCTGGTATCACGCCGCCACCGCGTGCTAAATGAAACAAACCAATGCGGGCCACGCTGGTATCACGCCGCCACAGCGTGCTATTCAGAATTCAGAAAAACGCCATCAGAGGAGAGCTCCAACCGACGACAAATACTGCTTTTTAGGCTAACTATGTGCGAAATCGTGATTCTGGAATTAGGCGATGGAGCCAAATAAAGAGCTAAAAGGGCTTAGCATACGGGCACGCTGCTCTAAACTTAGGCGGCTATTTAAAATACCAAAATGACCTAACTAACGGCGCGAAATGCAATTAAGCATCTGAAACAGCAAAATGACTTAACAGTCTGTCTGTCTGTCTGTCTGTCTGCCTGCCTGCCTGCCTGCCTGCCTGCTTGCCCGCCTGTCTGCCTGCCTGCCTGCCTGTCTGTCTGTCTGTCTGTCTGTCTGTCTGTCTGTCTGTCTGTCTGCCTACCTGTCTGTCTGTCTGTCTGTCTGTCTGCCTACCTGTCTGTCTGTCTGTCTGTCTGTCTGTCTGTCTGTCTGTCTGTCTGCCGGTCTGTCTGTCTGCCTGCCTGTCTGTCTGTCTGTCTGTCTGTCTGCCTACCTGTCTGTCTGTCTGTCTGTCTGTCTGTCTGTCTGTCTGTCTGTCTGTCTGTCTGTCTGTCTGTCTGTCTGTCTGCCTGTCTGTCTGTCTGCCTGTCTGTCTGTCTACCAAATTTATAGACACTGATAATGGAGGTCATTAACTACATCTGGTGTAAAGACCCCATACATTTTAGCAACCTTGTACACTCCCAGATTTCCCGCCAAAACCTGCACAGAATTTAAATTTTCCGCCAAACCTGCACAGAATTTGAATTTACCGTCAAACCCTCGCGCAGACCCTCGCGCTGACCTGCGCAGAAACCCCAGACATCCGGTTCATTTTTAGCAACCTTGCACATTCCCAGACGATGACTCACATCCGCAGGTCTAGACAGGTCTGTGGCGACACGCAAATATAGCCTCTATTAACACCTGCAACAAAGGAGATGATAGGATAACTGAAAGATGCTGGGTGGCTACAAAAATATGATCAACAGACGACTATTTCATGGCTCCGTTTTGTATTATAAAATTCTGCTATATAAAACTACCAGTTTAGGATTGGCTTGCGGATGTTTTATATTGCAAAAACCAACTTTTATGCCTTGCTGTATTATTTACTTGATTCAAGAATCTGGCCTGTAGGAGCTTTAGTTTTTTTCGTGGAAACTTGGCACAGTCAACCTAACGACTTAAAGAAAATTCAAGAAAATGTTTTCCATTAAACATGTATCTGGACCTGATTTCTAAGCAATACGTTTTTTATGCAATAAAAATGAACTGTCCCTCGCCGTTGGATATCGTGTATAGCATCCTTATTAATTAAAGTATTGTTGTGGCCTAATAGCTTTTATTTGGTTTTATTTAGTTCTTATTTTCAGGGCTTTATTTTAAAATTTTGATATCTTACCTTTTGTCTGCAGTCTCTAATTGTAATAATCTTGAGTATTAGTCGTGCAGATTTTTCAAATGTATTATCTGCTAATATTTTCTTTAAGTATTTTTCCACCTCTTTATCGAATTAGCTTGCTTATACAACAAAAACCAACTTTTATGGCGTGCTGACAAAGTCATATGATAACATTTCCTACACTGCATACGATAAGTCAACGACCTTGCATAACAAGCAAGTCTGCACATGCATAACGTAAATAAATGTGTATCGGCGGACTACTTACGAATGATTTACAAATACCGTTGTAAGAAACCGAAATTCCAATGATAAAATTAAACCACCACTCTAATTAATAACTGCTTGTATCATACGTTTAACAGCTTTGTTAACAGTAATATTTAATAAATACGTAATTTTTATACACACCTGTAACGTGTAAATCTCTACAGCATCATAATATTTCTTTAGGAACTTGCTTATTTCTAAAGCGAGGGGGTGCTGTACATAAATCCAAGCGAAATATATAACTATCGGCTCGAGACTGTGTATTTAATAAAGTACTGGAAAAAAAACACGTAATATTTACTTTGCTACAAACAATGTTGCAGATTTCCCTCAATGTCTCCAACACTTTTGTATTATGTTATATACTGTCTACCGCTTAAACAGTCCTCCAGTGGGATCGAACACATTACCTATCTACTAAAAGATGCTTCCAATCGGCCTATTCGAGTTAAATATCCAGAAATACATCTCGTGGAACGCGTAATAAAACAAAAACCTAACAAGTTATTTAAAATGGTTTGGATTTTTATATTGCATCTTTTTAGCTGGAAATAATTCGATATATACTATTAGACCACAATTAATTCGGTTTATTTTTTAGCAACCTTGCACATTTTCTCAAACAGGTAGTTGAAACAGGGTAGTTGAATAGCAGCCCAACCCCTCTTTCTTACTTATATTATAGTGGCTGTCAGCAAAAATTCCTCCAGACAACAATAGCTTCATTGTCCAATTATCGTGCTGATTTTAAAACAATGGATGTCATTGTTCAACAACATCCTGCAAGAATAAACATGTCTGTCAAACGATGACTCACATCCGGTCGAGCCTGAGAAAATTTTGATAGCTTCTGATTTACTGATAACATCCTGCAAGAATAGACATTTTTGCATCCCGGACGCTCGAGCGTGGGAAAATTTCAAAAACTACACTTTTAGCCAAAAAAAATTCCCGGAAGTGGCCGAGGTCAATGACCCCGACTAGACCAATGACTCCGACCTTGACCTAGGCTAGATCCGTGACCTAGAAAAAATTCCCGGAAGCGGCCGAGGTCAATGACCCCGACTAGGCCACGCCCACCGGCTAGGCCTGTGACCTTGACCTCGGCTAGGCCCGTGACCTTGAAAAAAGTTCAAGGTCAAATGTGGCCCAGAACGCCTGTAGGTACTCTACTTACTCGTGTATGTTGTATTGCGTACTTTTGTCTTTTGCATTGTAAGGCAATTTGCAGAAAGGGTTTAGAATAATTAAGCCCAAGTCAAGTATTACCGAGGACCTATACATCAAAGGTAAGTTCCTGACTGGAGTTCAAGCTGCAAAGCACACCTCCGAGACTATCTCAGTGGTTTCCATTCCGAAATTATCTAAAACACCAACTATTGAAAATGGCTTCGCCAATTTCTCGACTGTGGTCAGCTGGAGCACATCTTTTATTTCAGGGCTAATTAGTTTTGTGGCTTATCTTGTTTCGCTCTCACTGTCGCTGTCTTATTTACTTCTGTGTACATAATTTGTCTTTTATTTTCTGCTATTAATTGTCTCTGTTTCTTTAGTCGCCCTTTTATATCATCCGTGAGTTTATCATTGGGAGGTAGTTTTTTTTCGCTATATTCGCTGTCGTTTTTTTGCTATTAGCCCAATTTGCTTGTTTATTTCACTTAAGCTTTCGTCTTCAGATATGTCTTGCTTCTTGAAAGCACTTTTCAGCTGCTTTTGATATTGTAGTGCTTGTTCCTCTATATTGTCTATATGATTTACACATTCGATTTTGTGCACATCTTATTTTCTTTTCCAACTTCTTATTTAATTGTAGTTGTTTCTCTGTTTTTGGTTTACTTGAAGATTTGCATGTTACTAGTATTAAAATGATAAATTAGAAGGCTTATACTGTCAACGACATAGTGACATCTTGAATTATTTGATGATAAGAATTGTATAAGGATTATTTTTACTTCCCTCGTCTAAAAGATGAAGGAAGTATTGTAATCGCGAAAAAATCACCTTCCCAGATATCTTCAGATCTTCACGTTTCAGAGTGCCTAGATGACGAAAAACAGGTTTTCTCAATTCTGTCTGTCTGTCTGTCTGCCTGTCTGTCTGTCTGTCTGTCTGTCTGTCTGTTTGTCTGTCTGTCTGCCTGCCTGTCTGTCTGTATGTATGTCTGTCTGTTAGCGATATAACTCAAAAGCTATTTTTTTGCAGGATAACGATATTTTGCATGCAGATTATATGTCTACCTAGCATGAAACCGAGAAAATTTCGGACAAATATATACAGGATGAGCATCTTAAAAAATTAAGTTTTGTTTAGTTTTGCGTTAAGTGAGAAACAGATTAAAGTAATAATTTGCACATAGGTCAGGCATTACACTTGGCGAAAATTAAACCCAACAAATACAAGATAAGGTCGCAAAACATTAAAAACGTTTCAACAATAACACCGTTCTCTTAAATACAGCCGCGCGTCGCACACATATCAGTGAGCCTGCATGATGCAGTAGAACATATCGATGCGATTACGATTTCATCCGCAGATAATGTAGATCGACTCCCCCCCCCCCGTAATTTTTTAAAATTTGGTAATTGATTTAGTTTCCATAAGCAAGTGTAAAGATATTATTAGCTTTATTTTCCTTTGATTTTTACTTCCTTTTACAATAAAGGAAGTATTGGATTCACCCCAAAAATTCGAAATTGAGTTTTCAACAGATCTTCACGTTTTAGAGTCCCCTGATCCCAAAAAACATATTTTTTTTATTGGTCTGTCTGTCTGTGTGTCTGTCTGTCTGTGAACAGAATATCTCAAAAACGGAAAGAGGTATGGAGTTGAAACTTCATATATAAGTTTTGAGTACTATGTAAATGCGACAGAAAGCTTTTGAAGAAAATCGCATAACCGGAAGTAGGTGTTTACTCTTGTGATTTTTCAGTTTTTTCGATTTTTTCAAAAACGGCTCTAACGATTTTTTTATAACTTTACATTTTTATTACATTTTTAATGTGTATTAATGTGAGATAGGTGATTTTCCTGTTGAATACTTCTAAAATAGGTTTCTTTTGTTTCTTTTAAATTTTTTTTATTAACTCCTATTTTAAATAGAGCACCCGGTATATTATTACATTTTTTAATATAGCTTAAAATTTTAGAGAAAATTTGTCTCTTGAACTAATACTCTATTTTCTACCGTTTTTGTAAAATTTGTAATTTTTGAAAATTTTTGACAAATGCTTAAAAATTTAAAATAAAATTTTTGGCTAATTATAAGATCACTGTAAAAGGAAGTTGTGTGCGTGTATCACACCAGATTTTTAAAATTGTTTTGAGACTTGTGTGAGAAGTTCAGAGTAAAACAATTTACAATTTTGTTTTAAATTTTCTTGTGCTTATAGCTGCTTTAAATAGAACCCAACAGATACAAGATAAGGTCGCAAAAGATTCAAAACGTTTCAACAATAAGACTTTTCTATTAAATATAGCCGCGTGTCGCACGCATACCGCTGGGGCTTCATGGCGCAGTGTAATATATCGATGCGGTAATAATTGCATACGTAGAACGTAGTTTTTTTATTTGATAATTGATGTAATTCACGATAAATGTTGTACGATACAAAAAGGAGCAACAAATTAGTGCGTTACTTAATATAGCTGCAACGCAGGAATTTGAAGGGTCGGTGCCCCGTAGCGCAGGTAGGAATAGCCCGTTCCCTTGCAATATCCTACAAAACGTTGGGACTGCATACGCGGTCCGCCTTCCCTTCGAATTCGACCACCGGTAACGTTTTGTTTTATATGAAAATTTATTCAATTTATTAGAATCGTAAAGGTATTTTTACTTCTAACTTAATTTGGTTTTTAAAATTATTTAGTGTCACAATGTTGACGAGAAAAGTTCTGGGTAAAGCCTTTTACAGATTTCCTCAAATTTGATTGCTTTAAACTATTTGCTTTAGTAAACTTCAGAATATTAATTAGTTGATAATTGCGTTGCTGTCTACGCTCGAACACGTTTTGCGCTATAAACTGCTCTATAATTAAGATGGCCAAAAGAATTTGCCTTTGCCTCCAAGAACATGGCTACCTTTTAATTTGAACCACCCTGTATAGTTAAAATATTGTTTAAAAAATTGTTAGCGGGTTTCGTTCGTAAAAGGTGAGAAGTAAATTTCTAATGGACGAAACGTTAATGCCAAGTCTTACTTTATCACTCCCTTTTCGAGAAGGGAAATGTTACAATTACCCCCAGAAACTACAGTGATCGACGCCACTGCTTGCAGTCTTAAATATATACATATGAAAGGGCATTGAAGCTATCGCTAATGTAACTGCAACACCTCCAGTTGAATAATTACATAAAATTAAAATGCATCTTTCGCTGGACTTAATTAACAAAAATTGTATGCATACTAAGTTAACCATTGCCATATCTGTGACAAACATGGTGAAATTCGGGCCAGTTTGATCCGCATTAAATGCACATCTCCGCACTCTATGTTGCAATCCTTGGAAATAACTGCATTTGCAATCGAATCAGTCGATCGTTTGGCATTTCACGGTTGTGGCACGTAGGTTACACAAGGAAAGTAATTCGAAGAATTAAACTAAGAAAGTTCATAAAGTTTGAACCGTTAATTCAATTTTACAACTTTGACATTTTGTATGATTGTTGGTATTATCACAATGTATCTCTCTTAATCTTTTCTGTAACCTATAACGCAAACTACTTACTAACGCTAATGGCAAGGGTCAATTGATAAACTAAAGATATAATTATTCAAAGCGAGGCATCTCTTACAATATTCTCGTATATTTTGTTAATGATGAAAAATGGAACCTGATGAAATGAGGGGTTATAAAGGTAAATATTTGAATATAAAAGACAAATTCCATCTTTCACTTTAAATACCGCTGGAAGCTGTTACATTCTTTAAATTATTGCAATTCTATTTGCTTTGTAAGAGTTGCTGGTCATCCTATACCTACTGGATATGTATTTTACCAGTATACGCATGGAGTTCACATTTAAGTGATACGATGTCGGTTAAGTTCAAGCAACCTTCTATAATTTAATGATAATAAATATTCTGAAAATAAATTTGGTTTGGATATCTAAGAAATATGTAAAAAATCAATTTTTCTTTTTTACATATGCTGTCTTTAGAAAATGTATAATTCCGTGGAAACTTTCTTGATGTAACTCCCTATAGTTAATTTTATAAAATACTGAAAAACTTCTCCCAGGGTTTCAAACTGTCTGAAATCATCATCAAGTTCATTTGTTCTCATGGACGTTATATGAGGTTTTTATGTATCGGTAGCTTATTAGCATCAAATCGCTTCGTCGGCTAATTCTCTCAAAACAAAACAAACTTTATGACTACTTGAATACAGTTGCCGGCCGGCTAGTCAGAAAGATGGCGTGCGGCTCTTTAAGTACTCACAAATGATTAAAAGCCAAAAGGGCGCCAACGAACCTTTACCCATTAACGACAAGTGTATCCAGGCATTCACCTGAAAATTCATAAACTCCCGGAGCATAAATATTCTGAAATAAAAGCTCAAATCACGCACAGGCAGCAGTAACGAATAATAGTACCATAATTCTAATACCACAGTATAATAGTTTCTGATTCGGTACAAATATCAGATAGTATGAATTTCAAATAATTATTAAGCAGCCTAAAGTTGATCAATAGTACACATTTTAAATAAAAGGCGTACACAACAGTTCTGACAAAGGTACAAACTTGATCCACAACATTTAATTGGGTACCCAGTTCGTAAAGCAAACTGTACAATACCAGCCCACATCCGAAGTAGCATTTCACTTAAGAGAAAGAAAGACAAAACCTGATGTTAGCTTCCTTTGAGCCCCCTCTGCACGCTATGCGATGATCCAGATAAGTGAAGGTCCACACACATCCGAAGGTTGGAATGCAGGTGATAACAGATCGAACCAGGTCAAAATCGATGCGCTCGGTAGCGGTGATGGCGTTTCACGGCCAATGCTAAACCTATGAGTGTCAGAGGCCCCGGACAGGGAAAACAGGGAGAACCCAAATAGACTCATGAATGCTTTCGATAAGAAACAGTTTCGATAGGACTTAGCCCAGATAAATTTGAGCCAGGTGCAGCTAATGACAAGTGAAGCGCATATTTAATCCTCGAGAAACCAATTCTCCACAGTACTGCCCGGGCTACAACAATCCGCAACTTCTGCGGGCCACGAATCAAAACAATTTTATTCTGTACGCCCGTAAAGCCGCAGGGCAATTTCAAATGAGCTCCAAAAAAAAACTGTTCCTCAGCGGGCTGTGGAAATTCAACGTATGAATAATATGTTGGTGACACTGTACGTCAATGTCAAATTCGAGGTTATCAGGTTAGGTTTTCCGTCAGTTTTGACACAAAATGACGCAAATCCTAACCTGCTAACCTCGAATTTGACGTTGACGTACAGCGTCACCAACATATTATTCATACGTTGAATTTCCACAGCTCGCTGAGGAACAGTTTTTTTTTATCTCTCGATATTAGAGCTAATTCACAATTTCCATCTGACGTTTAGATAACTTCTAAATTTGACTCAGTAAACACGATCATCTGCCAGTGCGAAAAACAGCGTAAAATTTAATTTTAAAACACTAAAATGGCAAAGATGCTGATGAATAACGTTACACACAACTGGTATAAAAATACTTTTTATTTATAATTTTAAGCAATAAAGTGTGGAGCTCAATCTGCCCCCAACACAAATTTTACAAGCTTGTTTGGTAATAATAACAAAAGACTGTCACGTCACTTAGCAACTAGATTTTCAATTTTTATAAAAGAAATAAGGACTGATAACATGTTTGACTACAGTTTTGATGTCATGCCTTTGCCTAACTGCTAAAATAGTCTTTTTCTTGGCATAAATGTCACTACACTTTGCTCTGCTTTTAAATCACTTTGGTTTATAATGCACTGATACACATGGAGTTCTTTTAGCATCTCACTAATTGTCTTTCGAACGGTTGCCATCAATTTTTCATTGCTCTATTGCAATCATTATTTTGCTAGAACCGTTTCGTTTACCTTTCAGCTAATTTACCGTTTGCTGGCTTACACTTTTAATACATAACGCTCATATTCTTTGTGTACTTCACAAATTATTCTGTACCATTTTATTCACATTGTGTATGACGTAACTAAGCGCAAATCCGTCAGTTACAAATTGAATTACATTGGTCCTTCCGAACATTTATTATATTTGAAACTCTGAACGTAACCCTTCTGAAACCTGCTTTATTTCATGCTAACTTTTGTCCCTCAAATTATTAGTTACTGCACTTATTAATGTAAAGTACTGATTATCTTGCAATAAATAAAATATTTAATTCTGTGCTCATTTTGATCTTATTCGATTAGTTACTTAGGCAATCAGAATTTGGTGTGGGCAGTAAACCATTACAATATCTGTAACTGGGTCTGAATTCCGTATGCTGTGATAAAGTCATTATTAAGGTAAATATATCTAGACCTGGGTTAATTGGTTGGATTCCGTTCGAGTTGCTGTCAAGGTGGATACACCTTGGAATTGCTGTTGGGTGAACCGCAACAGATTTACCATCTCGGAGAGCTGATTGGCTTTTTGATCCATGTGTGGGTTTTCATTAGTGCTCTATCCATTGTGACAGTTTGGGTTTCCAATTGAAGCAGGGATCTCTGTTGGGGTTACACACGGAAGTGCCTGAATAAACTGGCTGCATTTGCATAATTGGACAGGAGTATTGGGATCAACTCCATTAAGTGAAGATAATCAGGTACATATATGTGAAATAAACAGTAATCAATTTCAACAATGAATGAATAAGTTATGTACATAAGTACTTACGGTTATTAACATTTTTAAAATAATATGTATTGTACAGATATGAATTCAGCTTATCTTTTATACGAATAATCTGACATTGACAATTGAGAGCTATCACATAATGTTGAAGTAAACTTTCATTTAACATACAGATTTTTCAAATATTATGATAGTTTAGCCAGCAGGAAGATTCGTCCAAGTGCGAGTAACTTCGAGGGTTCATTTCCATAAGGGAGCAGCATCGGCCAGAAAAAATTGTGTGTCCAACGTGTAGAGCCGTTCCTCCTAAGTGTACAGAGTTTCAGAATAGGAAGCAACCACGAGAATTACGATATACGTAGCGTCCCTATAAAACGTATCTCGCCTACGAAGCAGCCCTTTTCAAGGTAATTTCACAGGGAAACCGTTGCAGTAGGTCCATTCTTTTTGGATCTTAGCAAGATTAGACTGTCTACGAGGTGGTGCACCAGGTTCCAGTTGTCCAGGTTTGTTTAGCTTAGAGAAATTTAGGTAACGTCGTTTGAAAGTGCAAGATGACGCTGCATTTTCAGTTTTAGCCGGATGCAGAAGAAAAAACGATCACATGTGGGTTTCGACGTTACACTAGAAACAAAACGAGCTTAGCAGTTGCTACGTCACAATATTAATCAGATTTACCTGATGCTTCTTTGTCATTTTGGTATTTTAAAATTAAATTTTACGCTGTTTTTCGCATTGGCAGATGATCGTGTTTATTGAGTCAAATTTAGAGGTTATCTAAACGTCAGATGTAAATTGTGCATTTGCCCTAATATTTGCCAGTAATTGTCATACCAGGAAGTATTTGTCATACAAAGTTTCCTATTCATTTTATGAACCGACACCCTGAGTTGAGTTTTGTTTCATGCTCACCGGAGCTATGCCCGAATTTATTGCAAATAGATGAAATAAGGAATGAGCAATAAACTATGAGTGCTTATTATTACACTCTTTTAATTTGCCCTGAGTTTGACAGGCAGGTTTGTAATTGGATCTAATACAATTTATAAAGTGTAGTATCCCTTGCCATAGTTATATTGTATTTTAAAACCCCTATATTATTTAAGAGCTAGGCTATTACGATACAATATGTCCACCTTGACAGCAACTCGAACGGAATTCAACCAGTTATCTCAGGTCCAGATGTATTTACTTCGATAATAACTTTATCACAGCATACCTAATTCGAACCAGTTACAAATGTCTCCACCTTGGCAGCAACTCGAAATGTAGCTTCACCAATCAGTCGGGTTCTGGCGAATTTACCTCAACAATTTCAGTATTCTTAATTCGTCTTCAAGTGGTATTCTTCTTCATGTTAAAGTTTGTTTTTTTAAATTCTAACATTTTCTTTTTATTTTTATTTAATTTTGTCCTTTGCACTCTTGTACACTACTTAATAAATAAATTAAGTATTATAAAAGCGTTTTATTATTCAATTTTCTTAATACAAATTGGTTAGATATACACTTTTTAATCCAAAAATCAGTTGTTATTTTCTAAATTAAAATTCACTATAGTAATAATAATTCTTTATACAAAATGTTACATTGGATTATATTTAAATACAGTATATTTTTAATCTAAAAATTTTATAAGCAACTTATTCAAATATTAACTCAGCTTAGAATTTTCATATTACTTCAAACTATCTTATAGTTTGTACTAATTATAATTTAACTTATACCAACAAATCAGCAGTTTTGATATGCAGCTATCACACTATATTGCTTGTTATTTTCTAAACTGTTCAAACTATTTTTGAACATGGTTTTAAGTGA
The DNA here is from genome assembly GCA_940337035.1 of Agriotes lineatus. Taxonomy (NCBI): domain Eukaryota; kingdom Metazoa; phylum Arthropoda; class Insecta; order Coleoptera; family Elateridae; genus Agriotes; species Agriotes lineatus. The sequence continues at coordinate 170,722 of CALNHX010000942.1, forward strand.
ATAATTTAATATAAATTGTAATCCAGGAAACACGCAATTGGTTCACTAAAGGCAGAACTTGCGCCAGATAAAAGTATGTCAGCTTTCGGTGTCATGATAACAAATTACAATAGCAACGCCTGCAATCAAGCGACAGTTCTTGTTGACAAACAGACGTTCCATTTTTACATGTATAGTATACCGTATGTCAGAAACACGACGCAGCAATTCTGCATGTTAGTGTGTCAATCAAGCATTCAGAATTGCGCTAGTAAAAATGCGTATGATTGTATTTTTAATATTAGGCCGTAAAAACATGGCATACATTTTCTGTATATATACTCTGTAATAGGACTAAGATTTTAATATACCTTTAAACACCGATGTGTATATTTATTGATGGGGTTGAACACAGGCTAAAAATTGTTCATAACAGGGTAGTCAGGCCTAGCTACTCTCCCCTATCTCTTAACAACAAAATCTCCAACTCCTGTCGAATAAAACTAAACTGGTTTACAACAAAACATAAAAGGTGTTAAGTTCCAATTAATTTTGGGATACATCTTTTAACACTAAACGAAAATCATTTACTACGCTGTCTTTAATTTAAAATATTTTGAAAATGTATGGCCGTTGAGTAGTAACTTTCTATTATGTGAAATGGTGGAAACTATTTTTCCGGAAGCCAACACTATCAAACTCAACCACAACGACGTTTTGCATTAAATTATTCTGTTGATTGACTAGATTGTTCACAAATTTATGACAAGAATTTCACTGCAGTACTGAAATTATTTCAAAATACCTCCTAATATTATTTAGAGAATATAATTCGCTGAATTTTGAGAGAAAAATGGGAAAAAGGCAGTACCCAGCAGTTTGCTCACCAGATGTAGGGTGGTAAACGTAAAACAAGCGAAAAACGGCGTCGTTGCTAGGTCTGCGAGAGATAATCACAAGCGATGAGAAGATGCACCTGGATAGAGATGCGACAAGAAGCATCGGACGGTGGTGAAAGTTCCCAGTTCGCAGACGTTTGGTATTTTGATCAAATATAGACGGGACGATAAATTACGGACACCTTAGTTGTTAATATACATAACACAACTTAACAAATCCGAATTAAATCGAGTTTCTTTGCGGCTGATAATGTTAGCTTGCAAGAATACCACAGTTAAAAATCACAACAGCTTTACCATTTGCAAAAATTCTTGTCAGGCCACAATGAAACACCTTCAACCGAATTTCAATCAAACACCAAGTGGCCTCGCGGCAACCTGGGGGTCGATAGTAACGTTATATGTTCGGTAGAATGGTAATACTCGACTCAATGTTTAAGCACCGGGAAGCTACGAGTTCGTTACTTCATCGGGGAGACGTGCTGACACCAACACCTAAATCCCAATTCCGATCAAAAGGTGAAATTTTCTCTTTGTATCCAGAGAAATTTGCCCTATCGTGTCCTGTCCTCAAACTATAATCCTCAACGATACCATCCTCTCTTCCTTCTCCGATCTTAGCGTTAAAACCACCCGTAACCATTGTAATTTCATCTTTTACTTCGACACGAAGTGTACGAAGTATTGAAATTCCCTCATATCCAAAACCACTCTGAGGCAAATATCTCTAAAATTCGAGCCAAACGACTAATGAACCCACTATACCAAATCTCCGCCTCGGCTGTGCGGATATTTTGGTGAAGACCCCAGCCCACTAGATTCCTCCCTCGTATTGGGGGGTGCCTAAACGTGCTGTGCGGGGTATGTATGTTCGTATGTGTACACGATTCCGGTCGCCAGGAATCTTTATGAAGTCTTTGATCGTTTTCATACGATAGGTCCTCCGAAAATGAAGGCAATCAACTTTTGAGGTATGGTCGTCGGCAAAAATTTTTTAAAAAAATTTTTCCTTTTTGATAAATAACTGGTTCGAAACATTTCATTGTATTGGCGAAACGGAGTGATGTTAAGTGTCGAAGTATTCTTGGAAAGCACGGAAGGTCGCTCTTCTTGGGTGGGGGGGTACCGTATATTTTTAATTCGTTTTAAAGTTTCTTGTACTTCTCGGTAAAACTTGTCCACTAAATGATCTTCACATTCAGTGTGAGGAGCACACGTCTGTATTATATCTAACTTAAAAGGGGTTTGGTGTTAATCTGTAGCAATGTCACCTACTCTGAAATTGGAAAGAAATTAATAATAGCTTTCTTAAAGGAGGGACGTACACCGTTCCATTGATGTGAACTGTCCTTCGCCTGAATGGTATCCAATTACTTTGCATTTTACAGAGTTAGACCTTATCTCACTGATTCCGATCACTGATATTATTGGTTTCATTTTATGTGGAAAATTATATATTTCTGCTGCCTCATACAGACTCTACACATTCCATGTGTTGATTTTCATCTTCACAGATAGCAGAGAGATTTTGCGAGCCCCTTTCTCATTTAAGGGGGGCCCGGGACAGAGGTCTCTGTTGTTTAGTTTTCAGCCATGATGATTATTATTATTCTAGGGAATAATAGTGGTGATTTCCCGTTGCTTTCCACACTGCTGTTCAAACGCCGATTAAACGAATATCTGTATAACAGCCAAATTAATCTTCCTGATTATCACCTGTGACCAGTTTTGATTCAGCCAGCCAGTGGCGTATTATAGCAGAAGCCCGGGTTTGTGGAGAAAAATTTTTGGGTGCCCCAAAATAGAATGATCGAAACAAAATTGTTTCACGTTTGTAATAAAACCTTTTTAAATAATTAATATTATTAAATTATTATCACTATTACATTGATATTTTAAAAACTCACAATGATATCAGCTATTGGCTGAAGACAATTTATTTTGGCTGGTCGGACATAATTTTGAGATAACAAAAGAATAATTAATTTAAATACTAAATTAATGTTTAGAAAATATTGAAAATAGAAAATTATTATTGTCAGTTATTCGTCACCTTGAAACGGTTTCCACAAAATACCACTAAAACTGGAAATCATGCTCAGGTGAAATAGATTTAAAAAAAAGATGTGACTCAATCTATTCATGGTATTTGTTTAGATGCATTCTACCATACTAAACAATTCCAAACCAAATAATGGGTAATCGTGACGCTTGTACATTACATAATCTATTCACTACTGCTGAAAAATTGCTTTTTATTATCTGTGTAAACTTAATAATAATCACTGTGACGTTGGCGTTCAAATTAATATGTAATTGTTATCTTTACATGATGTTGCACCATCAGTAGCGCCTCTTAAATATTTCTTTTTTAGCAATAGTTTTGTATTTTTTTAATGCGAAGGGATTTAGTATATTGTCCAAAACTGTAAAGAATAATGTTAAATAGAAAAACATTATAATATTCTCATATTTGAATTAAAAATGGAGTCGTCAAATAAATCGATTGAATCAATTTATTGTTCTTTAGTATTTCTGCACGTTGCTATTATTTATTCTACAACACCTGTAACAAATTATAGCTAAATATGTGTTGATATTGCTAATAAATGTAACTTTCTATTATGTGAAATGGTGGAAACTATTTTTCCGGAAGCCAACACTATCAAACTCAACCACAACGACGTTTTGCATTAAATTATTCTGTTGATTGACTAGATTGTTCACAAATTTATGACAAGAATTTCACTGCAGTACTGAAATTATTTCAAAATACCTCCTAATATTATTTAGAGAATATAATTCGCTGAATTTTGAGAGAAAAATGGGAAAAAGGCAGTACCCAGCAGTTTGCTCACCAGATGTAGGGTGGTAAACGTAAAACAAGCGAAAAACGGCGTCGTTGCTAGGTCTGCGAGAGATAATCACAAGCGATGAGAAGATGCACCTGGATAGAGATGCAACAAGAAGCATCGGACGGTGGTGAAAGTTCCCAGTTCGCAGACGTTTGGTATTTTGATCAAATATAGACGGGACGATAAATTACGGACACCCTAGTTGTTAATATACATAACACAACTTAACAAATCCGAATTAAATCGAGTTTCTTTGCGGCTGATAATGTTAGCTTGCAAGAATACCACAGTTAAAAATCACAACAGCTTTACCATTTGCAAAAATTCTTGTCAGGCCACAATGAAACACCTTCAACCGAATTTCAATCAAACACCAAGTGGCCTCGCGGCAACCTGGGGGTCGATAGTAACGTATATGTTCGGTAGAATGGTAATACTCGACTCAATGTTTAAGCACCGGGAAGCTACGAGTTCGTTACTTCATCGGGGAGACGTGCTGACACCAACACCTAAATCCCAATTCCGATCAAAAGGTGAAATTTTCTCTTTGTATCCAGAGAAATTTGCCCTATCGTGTCCTGTCCTCAAACTATAATCCTCAACGATACCATCCTCTCTTCCTTCTCCGATCTTAGCGTTAAAACCACCCGTAACCATTGTAATTTCATCTTTTACTTCGACACGAAGTGTACGAAGTATTGAAATTCCCTCATATCCAAAACCACTCTGAGGCAAATATCTCTAAAATTCGAGCCAAACGACTAATGAACCCACTATACCAAATCTCCGCCTCGGCTGTGCGGATATTTTGGTGAAGACCCCAGCCCACTAGATTCTCCCTCGTATTGGGGGGTGCCTAAACGTGCTGTGCGGGGTATGTATGTTTCGTATGTGTACACGATTCCGGTCGCCAGGAATCTTCCTGAAGTCTTTGATCGTTTTCATACGATAGGTCCTCCGAAAATGAAGGCAATCAACTTTTGAGGTATGGTCCGTCGGCAAAAATTTTTTTTAAAAATTTTTCCTTTTTGATAAATAACTGGTTCGAAACATTTCATTGTATTGGCGAAACGGAGTGATGTTAAGTGTCGAAGTATTCTTGGAAAGCACGGAAGGTCGCTCTTCTTGGGTGGGGGGGTACCGTATATTTTTAATTCGTTTTAAAGTTTCTTGTACTTCTCGGTAAAACTTGTCACTAAATGATCTTCACATTCAGTGTGAGGAGCACACGTCTGTATTATATCTAACTTAAAAGGGGTTTGGTGTTAATCTGTAGCAATGTCACCTACTCTGAAATTGGAAAGAAATTAATAATAGCTTTCTTAAAGGAGGGACGTACACCGTTCCATTGATGTGAACTGTCTTCGCCTGAATGGTATCCAATTACTTTGCATTTTACAGAGTTAGACCTTATCTCACTGATTCCGATCACTGATATTATTGGTTTCATTTTATGTGGAAAATTATATATTTCTGCTGCCTCATACAGACTCTACACATTCCATGTGTTGATTTTCATCTTCACAGATAGCAGAGAGATTTTGCGAGCCCCTTTCTCATTTAAGGGGGGCCCGGGACAGAGGTCTCTGTTGTTTAGTTTTCAGCCATGATGATTATTATTATTCTAGGGAATAATAGTGGTGATTTCCCGTTGCTTTCCACACTGCTGTTCAAACGCCGATTAAACGAATATCTGTATAACAGCCAAATTAATCTTCCTGATTATCACCTGTGACCAGTTTTGATTCAGCCAGCCAGTGGCGTATTATAGCAGAAGCCCGGGTTTGTGGAGAAAAATTTTTGGGTGCCCCAAAATAGAATGATCGAAACAAAATTGTTTCACGTTTGTAATAAAACCTTTTTAAATAATTAATATTATTAAATTATTATCACTATTACATTGATATTTTAAAAACTCACAATGATATCAGCTATTGGCTGAAGACAATTTATTTTGGCTGGTCGGACATAATTTTGAGATAACAAAAGAATAATTAATTTAAATACTAAATTAATGTTTAGAAAATATTGAAAATAGAAAATTATTATTGTCAGTTATTCGTCACCTTGAAACGGTTTCCACAAAATACCACTAAAACTGGAAATCATGCTCAGGTGAAATAGATTTAAAAAAAAGATGTGACTCAATCTATTCATGGTATTTGTTTAGATGCATTCTACCATACTAAACAATTCCAAACCAAATAATGGGTAATCGTGACGCTTGTACATTACATAATCTATTCACTACTGCTGAAAAATTGCTTTTTATTATCTGTGTAAACTTAATAATAATCACTGTGACGTTGGCGTTCAAATTAATATGTAATTGTTATCTTTACATGATGTTGCACCATCAGTAGCGCCTCTTAAATATTTCTTTTTTAGCAATAGTTTTGTATTTTTTTAATGCGAAGGGATTTAGTATATTGTCCAAAACTGTAAAGAATAATGTTAAATAGAAAAACATTATAATATTCTCATATTTGAATTAAAAATGGAGTCGTCAAAATAAATCGATTGAATCAATTTATTGTTCTTTAGTATTTCTGCACGTTGCTATTATTTATTCTACAACACCTGTAACAAATTATAGCTAAATATGTGTTGATATTGCTAATAAATTCCTAATATTTACACAACACGTTTTTCCTTTTAAATTTATTTGGGACGCCTATGAACTTGTTGGAATTTATAATTAGGTCAAGTGTGTACCGTTAGATTTTTACTGTCTTGTTTATGCCGTTAGTGCTACCGGTACCGTTAGTTCAAATTACTTAACCTTCAATTCAAAATGTGTTTTTCAAATTTCCTGTTGATTTTCGGCCTGTTCGCGGTTGCATTTTCGGCAGAAGAATGCAAAAACTCCTCTGGCAGCTTTGAATACCACTTAGCAACCAAAACGCCCTATCGAATTGTAGCTAACACAGAAACATCCAAATTGGAATTCGAAGGTGCAGGCTCGAAACATGTAAGTCACTAATGCGGCCCTAACAGCGCTCTTTTTGCCCCAGGATGCCAGCCACAAAAAATCTGGATGGTTGTGCGGCACGGCACGAGGAACCCCAGTGCCAGCTTCATCGAGCGAATGAAGGAACGTCTCCCGCAGATTCGCGACTTAATCCTGGAAAATAACGATGTACCCACAGGTGCGGTTTTAACGTTGTAAATCTGCAAAGCAAAATAAAAATTACTGTTACAGGACGCTTACGGAATTCCGACTTATATGCATTCCAAAAATGGAAAGGCCGGCTAGAAGAGAACGATGAAAAATTGCTGGCACACGAGGGTGAGGATGAAATGCTCGAACTAGCCGAGAGGATGCAAGCAAGACTGCCCGCCCTTTTTCCGTCCATCTACAGTAACACCTCGTACTTCGTAAGTATGCCAAGTTGGTAACAGCTTTGCCTATAACAAATATTTCAGTTCAAATTCACTGCCAGTCAGCGTACGAGGATTAGTGCCAAATATTTTACTGCCGGTTTGTTTGGAAGGCAAGCCGTTAGGGATGTTTGGTACCCTAAGGCTTCAAAACGAGATCCCATTTTGCGGGTAAGCCCAGTAGTCAATACTTGTATTCAGACCATTGCTAACGCCATTTGCAGTTTTACAAACTCTGCAGCAGATGGCGAAGTGAAGTCAAGAACAACCCAGAGGCTCTTCGAGAAATGAAAAAATTTGAGAAGAGCCGCGAGATGTCTGAAGCAATTAAGTTAATAAACAAAGAATTAAATTTGGAGAAGAATGATTTGTCTCTAGGTAATTGATCCGTAATCTTTTACTCATTACACAGAGTTGGTTATTTTAGAGGACGTTCACTTGATGTATATGACTTGTGCTTTTGAAACTGCCTGGAATAGAAAGAAAAAATCACCGTGGTGTTCCACCTTTCCACTTAAAACATTGCAAGTAAGTCATCTACATTGTTTTCAAAAGAGAGTTACAAATATGGTGTTTTCTAGGCTATGGAATTTTTGGAAGACCTAAAATATTACTACCGAGACGGATATGGTTACGAACTAACATATAAACAAGCTTGTACAGCATTTAACGACATAATTACTTACTTTGAAAGGTAATTTAATGTAACTGGTGTTCAGAGTACCTTGCAGTTGTGTCTGTCTGTATTTTTCACGTTTGAGAGCGGCATGTGGCTCGTTTACAACATCGACATATAGAAATGGACCGCTAATGGACGACTGCGCAACTCTTTGCGTTAGAAAGAGAAAGAGAACACTTTAAGAACTATCTTTTCTTTTCCTGCCGACCTCCTATTGGCCGACAGAAAATGTTCCTTTTCCTGCCGGCCTTCTATTGGCCGACAGAAAATGACGTCACAGCGACAGGGCGGTCGCGCCGTACGCTACTGAGCGCCGACAAGGACAGAGCGTTCTCAAGTCATATGCGTTCTCTTTCTATCCCGTTTGGCTCGCGCAGCTCTGACTAGCGGTCCATTTCTATATGTCGATGGTTTACAAGGCAACGTAACCTCACAGTCAGGGATGTGCACTTAAATTTAAATTATAATTAGTAGCTTAACTATGTAACTAGTACTATATAAGATTTTCTTACAAACGATGCTCCTACAAGTGGAAATAACCTATAGTTATTGTAAATGATTATTGCAAGTGGTGTTTAATTATCAAATTCTTGCAGCGAGTCAAAGTTCCCAAAGGCAACCGTGTACTTCACACATTCAGGAACTATTTTAAAGATGTTGGCACATATAGGGCTGTATAAACCAGAGCGCCCCCTCACAATTGAAGACTTTCAAGCCAGTGAGCACAAATGGAGAGTGAGCAAAATCGATCCTTTCGGAACAAATCTTGCCTTCGTTTTATTCAGGTTGGTGTAATGTGTATAGTAATTGTATTTTGTGACTGCTCGCTTTTTTACAGATGTGGGGAAAAACGACCAACGATAGCTGTGCTGCATCAAGAGCGGCTTGTTCAGTTGCCAAACTGTGACGAGTTGTGTGATTTTGAAACTATTAAACAGTCCTACAATGACAGTATCAATAACTGTTCTTTTGATGAAATCTGCAACAATTAGTTCAATTATTATTAGTGTGACGTAATCATTTGATACTCATTTGAACTTTTGCCAGTTTTAGAATTTTTAAGTATTTCAAGACTTCGCCTGTTTGCAGGCTTTGCTGTATTTGTAATTTATGTATTGTTTTATCATATCTTATTAAATATTATAAAGCGCAGAAATACTTTACTGAAAGGTGCTTCTTGCTCATTCACCAATGATCGAGAAGAGAATGAAATGTTCGTTGTCTGTTTATCAATCTCCTCAACTCATACTTTTATAGTTTTGAACAACTATCTATTTTCACTTCCTTTCACAAGAAAGGAAGTAAGGTACACCGGGGAAAGTGAAACCCATGAGGAATAAACTCATTTAAAATAGTATTGGGAATGACATCTGTTAGAGAATGGTGTAAACAACACCGGTTATTACACGATAGAATGGGATTATGACAATATTGAGTAATTATAAGCCCAGTCCGCCCGGAATGGTTGTAATAAAATAGGTTTGCCGGCAGCTAGTCGCGAGGGTGTAGGTTATTTCGGGGCTGCGCTTTACATCGGGCAGGGCTCGGTAACTTAAGGGGGGTGAAATGCCTAGGCGCCACCACTTTTGGAATAATAATAATGATACTCAGCGGTTTCTTAAAAGTGGAAAGAGGAAATCACCCGTAAGTGTGTTTTTGATACTGCTGTAGCGACGTCTTTTCTTGCACTATTCCGGATGGAACTTACCTTAAGTGATTTCTTACAAATAGAATCTTTTACACTTAAATACAGGAAAGAACGCATGCAACAACCATCAAATCCAAGAAAACGTAGAATAATTAAAATTCAATATATTAAGGTCAAACCAAGACCTAACACACAATGGTTGCTGCGCAAGCACGAAAGGCGCGCTCCAACTTTGTACCTCTTAACTCGAGGCAAGTTGAGCACTACCCTACCAGATGCTAGCGTACAAAGCACCAGCCTCTACACAGCTAAGGTAACAAGAGGTTAACGATTATACATACATACATATTAACGTCAAACACAAAATTACTATAAACGATGAAATCATCTGATTTTATTACTTGAATTCTAAGTCCTACATGACGTCATGGTGTTTTACAAACTGCTAAATTTTGTTCTCGTTCGGTAATCTTAATTTAACTATACAGTATGTCCCCGGATTGGGTTACAAGGAGGGGAAAAAAGTTTATTTCTGATTTCTCAAAAAAAATCACTCTATAAAAACCCTGCTTGTTCTCAAACTATAAATACACTTGCCAAAATTTAAATATCCCTTTTCGTATACGGGGCAGGTTCGAAAATATAAAAATGGCTCAAGAATAAAGTACCCTTATTTTTCAAAATATACAATAATGTTAACTCAATCCGGGGGCATACTGTATACAAGATTATGAATTCGTGAACTGACGATGACGATAATATTCTCATTCAGTATTTTTAATTTAGCTATTTACAGGATTATGAATTCGTGAACTGATACAGACTATTTTGTCATTATCTGAACGCTATATGAGGTCTTTTAAATGTGCTTCACTTAATTTGCATTTGCGACATTATCTCACTTATCAAAAATAATGAGCCTTTACATTAATATAAAGTACTTTCTAAGATCTTTGCTGCGGCTTGAGTGGATTGATGTCCGTCAGGAAACGCTCTTGGACGAGTTGCTGCAGAAAAATCCGGGGAGAAAAATCGATAACACGGAATGCAAGCGATGAATGTTGCAATGCGAGAACTTGGTCTTTGTGTCTGGTCCCTTGTGCAGGAAAATTCCGGAGTGCGTCAATATGAGGAGACGAAAATTCGGTAAACACTCCAGGTTAAATGACTCAAATCGATTCGGTTCCGTAAATTAAATCCCGCAGAGCAGATTGAGAAAATATCTCCAGAAATTAGAACGGTCGTGGTCAAAACACGCAAAGAACTTGGCACCAACTTGCTTTGATGCGGCAACTCAAGGAACTGCCTCTGTCCGCCAAAAAGTGTGCAAAGACCCCTTTTAAAAGATCTGAAAGCGTTGTAGCGGGGAAACAATTAGATGTTTGTGACTATTGGCTTAGAAATGGTGCATGGCTTTCATTCACCGATGTTATTGGCTGAGACGCTACTAGAGAGATATTAAACTTAATTTTACGACTTTCTTAATGGCCTAACGAGCCTTTTGATTGACATCTGGAAATTATCTGCTCAACATGTGCGTTCTCTAGCCCATATCTTAATTTTGAAGTGATTTTACTGCCTTTTGAATAATTTATGAGGGAGCAGCTGGTCGCTTTGGAACGTAATGGGCTGCAACCTACTTTTGCGCCTGTCAATTTGATTAATTTACGAGAGAGCAATTGCTTGAACACGTGTAACAGAAAATATGCTGCAAAAGTTCAAATCCATCTAACACGGTGCATTCAGTGAACGTGCGAGTAGTTCAAATTTTTGTCGCTACACAGATTGCTTGATGTGTGCAACGTAATTGTTCATTCCCGCTTCACAGGTGAGTTGCACATGGTAGTACCGAATTCGCTGTCTGGATTTGTAAAAAAGGAATCAGATTGTCTTCGCTGTGGGTAAGTACAATCTATATACAATAATATAAATATATATAAAAAAAAGATATATATTGAGATGGCATTGGGCCCTACGCCCCTGCTCTGATTGCAGTGCGATATAAAAAGTAAATTAAGCACAGAGTAGAGATGTTGGATCTGGCCGCAATGTTAAAATCATTATAATTATAATCCAGTAAATGCATTTGACAAGTTTGAAATGCCTATGTTCAAATAAATGAATGAATTTAGAAACGCTAAGGAGACAGCTGGTTTTTCACAGGGTTGGAATCTGAGTTTAAAGTAAAGTAATTATTATATTTGGCAGAATAAAGTGCCTAATAAAATCAAATTAACACAAAGAGGTTTGCTACGTGCAGGTATGAAACATAGAATTCATGTGAGCCAATTTAAAATACATTTTGTAAACGATTATAAAAAGGTATGAGGCGAAGGAATGATAAGATTGCAATAGAGCGAATGAATAAGGCAAATTAATAACTATAAGAATAAATTACCGAGTCCTTATTTCTACTTGGCAAAATATGCAAGAAAAATAGACAGCTAAGTGTTGTTAAAATTGGTGAAAGGCAAACATGAGATTCAAACATTCTAAAAGGAAGTGAGTCAATTAACATATGTGAATAAACAATAAGAACATTTAATAATAAGTGCAGTGCGCCAATAGACAATTAAAGACTGAACCAATGTGCATTGTAATTTAGTTTATAAGAATTATGTAGTTTTAGTTACTGTTAATAATAATTAAGATAAAATGTAATGTATTTGAACTTAATTAATATCTGGTTTTTGTAAATTTATTAGTAGATAGGCAATTGTTTATAACCGTAAAAATAGAGAAACAGTTGAATAAATTATTTCATGCCATACCTAAATTTGCTCTGTGTTTAATTAAATATTTCTCCTATTTACCATTTACTTACATGAAAACAAAGTATACCACAGTGATCAGCGCAATTTGGAGTGCATGTACAAGTGTGGGCAACGTTTTCTACGATATAAAGTTGTTTTCCAAGTGGAGGCGTCCGATCTTGGGATCGGCACCGATGAGGCAGCTACGGGTTCGACACCAGCTAAACCAAGAGTAACCAGGTCCTTGTGGATGTTACAGAGCATCGTGTGGACCAGCAGCAGCGAGATCAGCAACCCCAACACCCGTTACAGCGAGTTCCAGAGGAATTCCAACTCAGACGCCTGTCCGAGGAAGCTACCGTTCACAAAAGCAATATCAGGTACTGTAAAAACCCTAAATAATAACTTGAGGAGCCGGAAATTTACGTACCAGCAAGATAACATCGAAAGCAGCAGAGGCCAAGCGTATCCGAGCCGATAGCAGAAGTATTTTGCCAATAATTGAGATTAAAAGCCAAATTGTCAGGTTAAGTGTCCAAACAAATGCAATCTACCCAAGCGGCGTCGGATTAACAATCAAGGTTCGTTTTTGGCTAAAACAAACGAAGTTAGAACCGCCAAAATAAGATTATTTGAATATTTACCTTATTTAATGTTCACAAAAGTTAGAATTTGCGAATCAAACGACATGTTATGCGAGGTTAGGAACCCCTTTGTACATTTGATACCAGTGCGTAGTTGCGCGGCTGCGTAGTAAAATCGAATGGGAACGCAGTAACGTGCCGTTTTAAATAAATTAATATTGAAATTGTCATGAAGCCACCCTTTGATGAGAGTTGAATCTTTACCGGAGCTAGCATATTTTAAATGGTAATTGCAATCAGATAAAATAAAAGAGAGGGCATAATACAATTTAATTTGAAGCAATAAAATTAGAACCATCTGATTTTTACTCAGTTCAACATTTGAAGATTTATAATTAATAAATTATTGATATTAACGTGGTGTAAAGTACATCATACCATTACATAAGTTGACGAACCAACGTGGGGCAAATTGTGATTGAACTACTTTCTAAGCTAGATAAATTGGCGTCCAAGCGTGAGGCTAGTATAAATTAAAAGAAACTACGTTGCTAGTTACAGTAAAGTCGAAAATTTTTACAAATTGCATATCCCATTTAATTTCTTTGACAGGATAAGTAGGGATTGTAGGGATTATTGTAAAACCTTTGTTTGTATGTGGGTGACTTGTCTGTGGGTGCAAGCATTCGATTTGTATACAAATTACAAAAGCAAAGCAAAAATGACAGATAAACGCTCGTTAAGAAGGCAGAAGAAAATGGAGGAAGACAGGGAAGAAGAACCGCAAGCAGAAGAGGTGATCGAAATTACGGAACCGGCTGCGACAGAGGAAAGACAACAGGCTGAAGAAAAGTAACCCCAAGCCTCAAGCCAGGCAACTGAATTAAATCTCATAATGGAAATTATGCTTCAGAAACTAAGAGTAGAAACAGAAAAAAGTGAGAAAAAAGCAGAAGAACGTGATAGAAAATTATAAGAGACGCTCACAAATAGCATGCAAGAATTGAAACCGAATGTAGAAAAGACCACGAATAGCATACAAACGCTACAACGGGATGCGGAAGAACGTGAAGAAAGGGGATATGATCACACCAATTTGATGGTAGATGGTCTAATGCAAGCATTAATGAAAATGCAAGAACAAAATAAGGAAGAAGTGCAAGCAAGAATCGGCGGGTTAGAACTAAAATTAGAGGAATTTAAATAAATAGTTAAAAATGAGATACAGCATGAAGTGTTGCAAGTAGTCGAGGAAGTGTTAAACAAGTAAGAAGAAGAGATACAAGACAGAATTATCAGAATGGAAACGAAAACGCAAGGACAGTTGGTACAGCAACAAGAAAAAGTGGATAAGGAATTAGACAGTCTAAAGAACAAGGCTGAGGAGAGATGGAAAAAGGCACTCGAAGAACGTAGCCAGAATGCAGTCCGAATTGCTATGGTCGAGAATAGAGTCACAAGGGAGATGGATGGCATAAATGAAAGACTGGAACAAACCCATGGATATCCCACAAGTGTGACACAGCCAAGCCTTAACACCGAAATGATCCCGAGATTTGAAGGAAGATATGGCGAGTTACCAAGAATATTCTTAGCGAAACTCGACGACATGATGAAGACGGTGCCAACGGAATGCCGTAGACTACAAATAATCAACATGGCCATGCGGGGAAATGCGGAGATCTGGCATAGTATTATAAAGTGCAAATAGACCACGTATAAGGAATTCAAAGACCTATTCACAGAGCAATATTGGAGTAACACCCACCAGGCGCAGGTCAGAACTGAATTGACGTCGGGCAAGTACATTGACAAAGGAGGATCTCGAGAAGTGTATATAATGCACAGGTATAATAAGGCACAATATTTAACGCCGAAGCTCGCAGAAGAAGAAATTATACAGCATCTGTCGAGGCACCTTGAGGCGGAAATTACTAGAGCAGTTGCTGTGCAAAGCGTAAAAACACTACGAGATTTTCTGGAGATCGTCAGAAACTATGATCTGGCAGTCTACAATGAGCGAGCAGGCACGACAACCAAATATCAAAATTCAAGTACAAGAAAATTGGATGAAACTTTTGAGAATAAATTTAGGCCAACAAGAAATAATTGGAATAATGTTAATCGTAACTATAATAGACAAGGGGGAAGACATTATGGGAATAATGATTATAACAGACAAGAGGGTAGAAATTATGGGAACAACAATAGCTACAATAGAACGTACAACCAAAGAAGAGGATACGAAAACAATTGGGGGAATCAAAACCGGCAAAGTTACAATAGGGGGGACAACAGGAAGAACTACGAAAAGTTAATTCAGGAAAGAAACAAGAAGAGGTGCCAGGAAATGGACCAAAACCCGAATAAAGAACAACCTTATGTAAATGCACTGTTCATAGAAAGAAATGGGAACTGCAACAATACTGGAAATCATAACCGAATAGAGATAGCTGAGGTGCCTGAGGAGCCCTCAAGGGATTAAAAAAAACCTCAATTTTTGTAAATTTTGTGTATAATAATAGTTATAAGGACATCGCCAACTTTGCCATCGCATACGATAAAACGGGGGAATTTTTATTAGAGGAAAACGAAGAAAATGTCACAAGCTCATGTTTACCCTATATTAAGTTGAGGATTTTTGACCAAGAATATTATGCGCTAATTGATAGCGGAGCAATGGCTTCTTTGGTACAAGAAGAAGTCCTTAATAATCATCTGAATGTTTTACGAAGCAATATAATTAAAGTTAACAAAATCGATTTATTGTCAGCAACAAGAAAGAAGAGCTCTACTACAAATAAAGTATTCGCAATCAAGATCAACATAAACGGAAAAGAATATGATGTCCGATTTTATATAGTATCTGCTTTAAATGTACAATTTGTGATAGGTGTCGATATTATTCAGCAAGTTGGGATTAAAATTGATGGAATGCGGAAGTGCATCCAAATAAATGAAATAATAAGGCCTTGGTCTGGATCCAAGTACGGGGATCAAGTGCGTGAAAATTGTTGCCTAGCTGAAATAAAAGCAGGAGACGATAAAAATTGTTGCCCAGCCAAGAGTGCAAGAGACGATATAATTTGTTGCCTAGCCAAGTGTGCAGGAGACGAAGTGATTATAAATAATTATGCGATAATGGAAGGAATGCTGGATGATGAACAGATAGGGATTGATTATTTACAATATAAAGGCAAAATTATGGAAATAATAAAAAAAAATAAAGATGTAATAAATCAGAAGACCGGACAAGCAACGAAATATTGCCATAAACTTGTTGTTAATGAAACGATGGGCTTTAAATTAAGATCATATCCAATACCATATGCACAGCGCAAAAAAGTAAAACATGAGTTGCAGAAAATGCTTGATGACGATGTAATAAAACATTCAAAAACAAACTTCGTAAATCCGATGGTGGTGGTGAAGAAAAGCGATGGTAGTCTTAGGTTATGTTTAGACGCACGTAGAATAAATCCGATCACAAAACCCCAGTATGAAAGTCAGCAGACGATTGATGCCTTGTTGAGTCAAATATGGGACAAGAAAGTGTTGACGAAGTTAGATTTAAAAAACTTATTTTGGCTAATCCCACTACACGAAGACTCGAGGAAATACACCGGATTCTGCATAGAGGGGACACTTTTTTATTTTAAGGTGGTCCCGTTTGGTTTGACAACGTCATGTGCAGCTTTGATGAGAGACATGCAACAAATTTTAAATAAGTATGATGACTTCTGCGTGCACTACGTTGACGATATTTTAGTATTTTCAAGAGATGTGGAACAGCATTTGGAACATTTGGAACTAGTAATAAGCACTCTAAACGAAAACGGGTTAAAATTGAATTTGGCCAAGTGTCAATTTATGAAGACGAATGTAGGCTACTTGGGCTATGAAATCGGTAATAATGGGGTAACAATCAGCAAAACTCGAATAGAAGAAATAAAGAATTTGCCTTGCCCCAAGAACTTAAAGACATTAAGGGGATTACTGGGCCTATTAAATTATTATAAGAAGTTCATTGCTAATTATTCTGAATTGACGTTGCCTCTGGTCGAATTGCTAAAAAAAGACACCAAATGGAGTTGGAATGAAGAGCGGGAGAAAGCGTTCAACGATCTAAAACAAAAATTTCATGAGGGATTGCTACTTAAGTATCCAAACTTTAAAGAAAGCTTCATATTAAGGACATGGCGGTGGCAGCTGAGCTAGTACAAGTGCAAGAAGGAGTCGAAGTTCCGATATGTTTTATATCACGGATTCCGAAGGGCTACGAAACACGATACACAATCGCTGAGAAGGAGATGTTAGCAATTATATTCACGAACAACAAATTAAAATTCTACTTGACAGGAAACAAATTCTACATCGAGACAGACAATTCAGCAATATCATTCCTTAAAAACAAGACGTTCCATAACGACCGATTGTATAGATGGGCGTTGTACTTACAACAGTACGATTTCGAGATCAGACATAGGCCAGGAAACATAAATGTGGTAGCCTATTTCTTGAGTAGGAAGGACGCAGCAAAAAGAAGAAGACAAAAACAACTAGTAATAGGGATAAAGAAAATTTTTCAACAAGGGAGGTTTTCAAAAGAGGAATTATTAGCTAAACAGGAAAATTTGGAACTGCAACAAATACGGAATTTAGTACAAGACAGTCCTGACCAAGAATATAAAGGTTTCAAGATAGTAGAAGGGCTATTGGTAAAATTATTGAGTGGTAAAGAATTAATAGTTTTGTGCAAAGACGATGTAATCAACGTTGTCAAAGAAATTCATCAAAATTTTTGACTTTGTGGGGGAAGGAAGACCTGGTTAATGTTTCGAGAATGTTTCTACACCAAGAACGATATCAAATTTATTAAACATTTTACTAACTGTTGTACAGTCTGTCAACTGGCTAAAGAAAAGAACCATACCAACCAGAACGTGATTAAGAGTATAAGAGTTAACGAACCTTTGGAAGTAGTTGCAATAGATTACTTGGGAAACTTAGTACCGGGACAGTATGGGTACAGACGTATTTTGATAATGGTCGATGTGTTCTCAAAATACATAAAACTATACCCAGCGAAATACAGCAATACAGAGCATGTGATAAAGTCTATCGAGAGATTCCAACAAGAAGTGGGGACTCCTAAAAAGATCTTAGCTGACAACGCAAGCTATTTCAAGAATGCCAGATTAATGAACAACTTGGAGCAGAAAGGGATTAAAACATATTTCTGTAGCATACGACATCCGCAATCTAATGTAGCAGAGAGGTACATAAAAAAGCCATTAAATATTTGAAAATAATGACCCATCGGCATCATAATAGATGGGTTCAATACCTATCAAAGGTAGAAGATTTTATAAACAACGTACCAAATATTACGACCAAGGTAAGCCCTGCAACAGCATGCAAAGGCGTTGTACCTGCAAGACCATGGAGGCCGGAAGAAGATGCCACAGGAATAAATGAGCTGTTGGAGAAGATCAGGCAACGAGTTAAGAAAACGCAAGATCAGTACGAAGAAAGGCAGAATCGGAAGATTAAGAAGCGTATGAAGTTCAAAATCGGGGATTTCGTAATAATCAAGAAGCTTAGAGTAGCCGATAGAAAGAAAAAGATCTCTGCAAAATTTCTGAACGCATATGAAGGACCATACAGAGTACATAAAGTTTTAAGCAACGAAAACACTTACGAGTTGATAAATGAAACGGATAATAGAATCAGAGGACGCTTTCATATTTCGGCAATTTACCCATATTTAAACAGTGAAACATAGTATAGAATAGGTTAGTTTAAACAAATGTTGTGCCACACTCAAATAAGATAAGGTAGGTTAGGAAAGTAGGATAGTTAGCATAGGAACTAGATTAAAGTATTATTAGGCAAAAGGTAGATACAATTATTTCTCAGATTGAACTGATTAAGAAAAGATGTTGGAGTCATGCAAAGGAAAATTTTATGACAATTAGAATGACAACGCATGTCAAGCGACAGATGCAAAGAAATATTACTCATGCGAAGTAATTATAATTGTCAAGAATTTAGGGGAAACTTGAGATGGTATTGGGCCCTACGCCCCTGCTCTGATTGCAGTGCGATATAAAAAGTAAATTAAGCACAGAGTAGAGATGTTGGATCTGTCCGCAATGTTAAAATCATTATAATTATAATCCAGTAAATGCATTTAACAAGTTTGAAATGCCTATGTTCAAATAAATGAATGAATTTAGAAACGCTAAGGAGACAGCTGATTTTTTACAGGGTTGGAATCTGAGTTCAAAGTAAAGTAATTATTATATTTGGCAGAATAAAGTGCCTAATAAAATCAAATTAACACAAAGAGGTTTGCTACGTGCAGGTATGAAACATAGAATTCATGTTAGCCAATTTAAAATACATTTTGTGAACGATTATAAAAAGATATGAGGCGAAGGAATGATAAGATTGCAATAGAGCAAATGAATAAGGCAAATTAATAACTATAAGAATAAATTACCGAGTCCTTATTTCTACTTGGCAAAGTATGCAAGAAAAATAGACAGTTAAATGTTGTTTAACATTGGTGAAAAGCAAACATGAGATTCAAACATTCTAAAAGGAAGTGAGTCAATTAACATATGTGAATAAACAATAAGAACATTTAATAACAAGTGCAGTGCGCCAATAGACAATTAAAGACTGAACCAATGTGCATTGTAATTTAGTTTATAAGAATTATGTAGTTTTAGTTACTGTTAATAATAATTAAGATAAAATGTAATGTATTTGAACTTAATTAATATCCGGTTTTTGTAAATTTATTAGTAGATAGGCAATTGTTTATAACCGTAAAAGGGTCCGACAGGGAAGTATGACGTTTTTAAAATGAGTATAGCAAAGCAGTGGGAGGAACTAATGTTTTCGGAACGGGTGGTATGTACTCGGCGGTAGATGCCATTTCAGTTGCCATTAGGTATTGTTCTGTGGTTGCCGCGGACAGTAGGAGATCGTGTGTTTGCTTACTACACATTTATTGAAACCGGTCATTCCGTGGTTGCCACAGAACGCAGGTTTCGAATTCATTTTAATGTTGAACGTCACGGTCGTGTTCCTACACGAAACATGATTAGGAAATGGGTAAACAACGTTCGCACAACTGGATTGTTGAAACCTGGAACAGCTCGTGGAGGAGCTCGAACAGTCACGACTCCTGAAAACTTTTCAACTCATCTTTAGGCAGTGCTTGCAAAAGGACGGCCACCACTTAGATAACGTTATTTTTCGCTCTTAAGTCAAATTTCTTAATGCTTTTTATGCAATAACAAAATGGCATAATGTAATTCATCTTTGAAAAAAATTAAAATAAAATTTTGTTTAATACAAAATGATTTATTGATTTTTGAGAATCGTCATACTTCCCTGCTGGACCTTGTATTATAAGTAAGAGAAATGCATCATTATTTGCGAGTGAGAATTTTGAATCGCGAGTGCCCCAGCACGAGCGATACAATTTCTCACGAGCTTATAATGGCATTTCGCTCACGTGTGATATACGACGTTTTATCTTACAGTAGCAATTCTTGTGTCTAAATAGTTTGCACAGTCAGAATATGTCGCGAAATAAACTTATAATTAGTCGCCTATAATTTGTGATATACGTTTGACAGTACTGAAGTGTATTGGCAGTACTGAAGTGTATTATCAGTCTATGTCAAATTCGAGGTTGGTAGGTTAGGTTTTGTTTGTTATTTGATACAGACTGATACAAAACTTAACCTGAAAATTACGAATTTGACATAGCTTGACAGTGCTACCAACAATGCAGTAGTATAAATAATGAAAACTCACTTGTGAATAAAACTTCATTTTTGTCACTGAAAACAGTTGTATAATGTATGGTAATAGGCGCTACTGTAAGATAAAAAAATTAAAACTTGAACATACCCCGAATCTCGAAAACTACTCAGTTTTGGACGGCTTGTATGAAGTTTTTTACTTATTTTTAGATGATGAATTTGTGTCTAAATGAGGGCCCCCGATATTAAAAACACTCTGCATATTGTTTTGAAATGGCATGCAGGCCACAGAAAATAATAGCATGAACGTTTCATTAAAATTTCATTTTGTTTATTTGTAAATTTACAGGTATTAGTAATATATACCATTATGTACTTGCTGACTGAACGTCAATTTGTGATAATGTTGCCTATATCGGCGGTAACTGAATAGGTAATAAATAGTCAGACAGTACTAAAAAGATTGTAACATTACTGTTTACCGTTAGAAAACAGTCCCGTTACTATTTTCTTACGGCACGCTAGTAACAAACAAGTAACATCACAATTGGTTTACATTTATTTTCAGACTTCCGGCGACTGTTAGCAGCTGTAAAATAGTAAAGAAATTGTAACATTACTTATAAACTTACGAAATCAGTAACGTTACTATGTTTTTAAGGCAATTTGGTAACAAAATAGTAACATCACAATTGGTTTACATTTATTTGCAGACTTTCATGTATATGACTATTTCTTGCCGACTGAACACTAATTTGTCGTAAATTTACTACTCACGGTAACCAAATAAGCAATAAATAGTCAGGCTATAACTAGCAGCGGTAAAATAGTAAAAAAATTATGACATTACTTATTACCGTAAGAAAGCAGTAACGCTACCGTTTTCTTACGGCAATTTAGTAACAAAACAACATCACAATTGGTTTACTATAATTTGCAGATTTGCAGGCACGTGACCATTTGTTGTCTACTGGATGCCAATTTTCTTGCACCTTACAACAGATGAGTAACATAATAGTAAATAAATGGTAAAATAATAATTATCAGCCGGTTGCGAATAATAGTATATTACATACCGAGGTGGAAAGTGTTTCATTCCTGTCCAGAGATTAAGTAGTTAACCGAGACGCTTAGCGTCGAGGTAAACTTTATCTCGAGACAGGAATGAAACTTTTCACGTTTCACCGCGGTATGTATACTATTTTATTCGCAACCACTTTATTCTAAACAATAATTGGAAAAATTATTATATTTATGATACGACAGGTTGTGACGCGCATGAATGGATGAACGAGATTCCCAGTGTCCCTACCTACACAGCGATCGGCAATTAATTCGTTTCCAACCTCTACGACGGCAATCACTTTTCCGACCGGTTGGAAAGTTACAAGTTGGGAATAGCTCATTTTCCAACTTTTTAAAAGTCAGTAATGGTCTCATTACATATATGGTTGCGAATAATAGTATATTACATACCGAGGTAGAAAGTGTTTCATTCCTGTCGAGAGATTAAGTAGTTAACCGAAACGCGTAGCGTCGAGGTCAACTTTATCTCGAGACAGAAATGAAATTTTTCCGTTTTATGTATACTATTTTATTCGCAACCACTTTATTCTAAACAATAATTGAAAAAATTATTATATTATGATACGACAGGTTGTGACGCGCATGAATGGATGAACGAGATTCACAGTGTCCCTACCTACACAGCGGTCGGGAATGGATTCATTTCCAACCGCTGCGACGGCAATCACTTTTCCGACCGGTTGGAAAGTTACAAGTTGGGAATAGCTCATTTTCCAACTTTTTAAAAGTCAGTAATGCTCTTATTACATATATGGTTGCGAATAATAGTATATTACATACCGAGGTAGAAAGTGTTTCATTCCTGTCGAGAGATTAAGTAGTTAACCGAAACGCGTAGCGTCGAGGTCAACTTTATCTCGAGACAGAAATGAAACTTTTCACCGTGGTATGTATACTATTTTATTCGCAACCACTTTATTCTAAACAATAATTGAAAAAATTATTATATTATGATACGACAGGTTGTGACGCACATGAATGGATGAACGAGATTCCCAGTGTCCCTACCTACACAGCGGTCGGGAATGGATTCATTTCCAACCGCTGCGACGGCAATCACTTTTCCGACCGGTTGGAAAGTTACAAGTTGAGAATAGCTCATTTTCCAACTTTTTCAAAGTCAGTAACGATCTTATTACATATATGGTTGCGAATAATAGTAGATTATGCAATGAGGGAGAGAAATGCTTTATTTTGCTGAGGTACAATTTCTGACTCGAGGGCGAAGCCCGAGAGTCAGAAATTGCACTGAAGCAAAATAGCATTCTCTCCGAGTTGCATATACTATTTTTTTCACGTTGCAGGAAGATTTAAAACGAAAACCCGTTTTTTTAAACGTCATTTATTGACATTTTAGTTACAATTATTTTAAAATTAGTAGCCTTTGCTAAATTTTAAAGTTGGTGGCACTGTAAGTCATTATGACAAGAGCTCACAATTATGTCAAATTCGAGGTTAATAGATGAGGTTTTGCGTCAGTTTATGTCAAAACTGACGCGAAACCTAACCTGTTAACCCCGAATTTACCATAGATTACCATAGATACGGTAACATTTTTTACTTTAGTCCCTAGGGGCTAAAGTAATTACTTCTGTCCCTAGAGATAAAATGAGCTACTTTAGTCCCTGAAATAAGTGACTAAAGTGCCAACTTTAGTCCCGCAAGTGCAAAAAAACATTTACCTCCCCTCATCAACACAGTTTTGTTGAAGGGTACTCAACGACTACTAACTTGTGCTATTTCACTCAATTTATCCCCAAATCTCTTGATAATCGAGGCCAAGTGGACGTAGTGTACACTGACTTTTGCAAGACCTTCGATCGAATTGATCACGGCATGCTCTTGAAAAAACTAAAATTGTGGGGCTTCTGTGATTCAGTAATTTTACTACTTGCAGCTTAATTAGAACATCGATCTCAGTTTACAATGGGTTTACATCTACTAGTTTTTCTGCTAAATGTGGTGTACCTCAAGGCTCCAATTTAGGTCTGCTTGTGTTCCTATTATTTATTAATGACCTATGTGATGAGTTATCTTGTGAAGTTTTGATGTTTGCAGATGATGTAAAAGTATTCACTACAACTGAATCTTCATCTGACTGCCTTATGCTACAATCTGACCTCAATACTATCTCTAAAAATGGTGTAATTTAAATAGACTTAGTTTAAATGCTGATAAATCTAAGGTTGTCACATTTTCAAAAAAGATTAATAATATACTTTTTAATTACACCATTAATAAATCACCAGATGAGTCGATATAACGAGACCAAAAACGTTTGTGTTCTTTTTGATAAGAAGTTATCCTTCAATAAGCACGTATCAAAAGTTGTTTCTTCTTCAAGTAAAATGCTAGAATTTATTATGCGTAATTGCAAACAGTTTTCCAATATTAATGCCTTGAAAACTTTGTATTCTTCGCTAGTCAAAAGTAACTTGAATACTGTGCACTGATTTGATCAGATTGAAAATGGCCAAAGGAAGTTCTTGAAATTTCTTTGGTTTAAAACTTATAAAGAATATCCTGCCATCACAGTGGGCACCAAAGTCCAGAAAAGTGGCCAAAAATATCTATTTTTTAATTTGCTTATATTCCTACCTGCTTCCGTAGATAGTTAAAGGGATAGTCCATGCATCATTTCCTAGAATTTCAAGTGCATTGAACGAAGGTTGTACTTGCTAGAGGGTCGTAAACACGACCCTTGTGTTACGTTGATGCTCCGTACTTACATCTCATTTTATCACAAACTTTTGATGAGTGATTGTGCTTATAAGACGCCTGTGTTTAAAGTGAAATATTGCAAGAAGCTTTCTTAGGGTAAGTACGTTAACTTATACATATTGTCAAATACCCCTGCGTTTACCCATTTAAACAATTTGCTTATATTCATGGGGGTACTTAGTTCAAATTTATATGAGATTAGTCAGCATTATTTGAGCAAACAAAAAAGTGGACGTGACTACCTCCCTGGACTTTCCCATACTGGAAACTGTTCATATCGTCTTTATTCAATAGTCTTTACAACATATCAAAATTTCAACTCGATGACTCACGTCTTCACCGTGATAAGCGTTTACACTTTCACGTAAATTGCGGGTAAATATAAAAGAACTAGTGAGTCACCCGAACTCCGTTTCGGTTCGCAAAGTTAAGAGAGATTCATTAATATAAATTTAAAAAAAAGATGCATCGACGGGATCGAACCCGGGGCTACCGCGTGATAGGCCAGCACGCTTACCGCAGAACCACACTCTCCTGTTTGAATAATGCGCGCACCCGAGCTAATAGTAGACAGCGATAGGCGCTCCGCTCTGCTGCCTAGAGAAGTTAATTAAATTATACTGCTGCCTAGAGAAGTTAATTAAATTATAACTGTTTCGCACTTTTTTGTAAATAAAAACCGGCCTACGATCTAAGTCTGAAAATGAGCAAACTTTTAAGCCATCGTACAACTTAATCGGTCCAGTATCTTCGGAGGAGATAGCGAACAAACATAGTTACACGCAAACAAAGAAAGCTACGATTTTATGTTATAAGATGTGTAGTTCAAAACGTGACCACCGAGCTTCTGTAGATGGCGCCAAGTGGACACGGCTCGTTTATGTATTATTTTCCTCAAAAACGGCTGTAGCACCGAGGTGAAATTTTCTAAGTACCTGGAAATTATATTTTCTAGGACATAAAAAATCGATTTTTTTATTTTCGCGGAAAAAGATTCTTTGACCCAAAAATATAACAACCGTTAGAATAAAAAAATTATTTTTCAAAAATAGAGGAGGGAGGGGGCCGGTGCGCTTACATATATCCACGAGTGTAATATTTTTTTGCATATTCATATGCTCCATTATGCACTGAGCAATTCAGTGAAAACCCCAGCTACCTATCTTGTTTTGTTTATTAATTAAAGGGGTTTCAATTTTCAAACTTCAAAGCTTCGTAGAGGGCGCCACAGATAATTCATGAGATTCTTTAAAAAAACAGATCGATAGCCCTTTTCGGGGTCTATCAGTGTATGAAGTTTAAACAAATTCCTGTAGGCAGTTTTTGAGAAATGATTTTTAGAAAATTTCCAAAATTCCACTTTTTATATCACCTCATGTTAGCCTTTATATACTATTCAGAAAAAAAATCAATTGAATCGATTCATCCGTTTTTGAGTAATAGGGCGTTAAACTCAAAATTTTGAAAAAATCATAGCGCCCTTCATTTTAAACCTAGCGAGTTCGGCAAAAAACTAACAGATTTGTCTTATGACCCTCTATCGTTATCCGCGATAAAATTTTCAAAATTGTAATCACGAAAACAGTGATACCAAAAAAACATGCGTAACTTCCGCTTCCGGTTTCGGATTTTTTTGAAAAGCTTATTTTGTCGATGAATTTTCGATACACCCCCGCATTCCAAAGCGCATCAAAATCGGAGCAATACTTTCGGCTGTAGGAGCGTCACCCACCCACACACAGACAGACATTTTTTAAAAACCACTTTTTTGGGTTCCTAGAGGCCCAAAACGGATATTTCTGTGAAAATCTCGATTTCCAAAATTTTCATGATTCCAAGACTTCCCTATACCTATGGGTATGGGAAAGTAAAAATCCAGACGAGTCTGGACTTTCAGAAAATATTCAAAAAATTCCTTGTACATTCCTTAATAATATATATCAGATCCGCATGCCCGTTTATGCCCATTTAGGAAATATTGCCTTTTTTCCAAGACGCCGCGCGTGCATGTAATCAGAGTAACTGCACGTCGCATTGTAACGAGCGCGCATCGGCCGATTGAATTACTAGTAATATTTAGTTATGATATCATTTATTTATTGATATTTTGCAATAATTTTCCTACTTCTTTACAGAACTAAGGTATAACAAAATGTTGACTAGAAGACATCTTTTTGATATTTTATATAGGAAAAAATGTGAAGGGCGTTCGTGCCAAACTGAATATTTGTTTAATTATTTAGTAGGGCATTACAAAATAGAAAATAACCAAACTGCAAAAACACATCCTAGAAAAATCAACTCCATTTTCTGCAGTACAGTTTACTCAAAACTCGAAGAGTCTTCAAGATATATCCCCCGATTTTTAGAAAAAAATAAATCTTGGCTTAACAAAGATTTTATATTTGAAGTTGAGGGCGAAGGAATTGAAGGGACTGATGATCCACAACCAAGTACATCATCTGGAAGTGGCAGCGGTCGTGGTCATCCGAAATTAAAGTTTTCGGAAAGTAGTTCCAGAACCAAGAGTAGAAAAACTGAGAAGCTGTGTGGTACTTTTGAAGCCGAAGAACTCACTTTAGCGGCAAAGAAAAGTCTTAAACAAGAAGGGAAAGATACTGCCGCAAAACTAATTTCAGAGACAGTTTTTACAACTCCAACGAGAGCAAGAAAAATGCAGGATGCTTGGAAGGCGAGCCAGAAATTTCAAAAACCTGTACCGTTCACACCTGATGAAGCACTTTCAATTCTGGTAGAAGCAAAAAACAGCAAACACCAATATTTGGTTCATAGGCGAGCAGCGAAAGAAAATTTCGCCGACATTTATCCCTCGTATAACAAAGTTCGAGAAGCTAAATCCCGTTGCTATCCACGAAAGGAGGCTCAGATTGTAACTGAAACCTCTGCAGAAATTCTGTTACAGGATCTTCTCGATCATACAACACAGCGTATACTTGAAGTGCAAAAGCCAGTTGTAATGAGTTTGCCAGATGATGAGTTGAGCAATTTAGTATTGTTGGTAAAATGGGGTTGCGACGGAAGTACGGGTCATTCTGAATATAAGCAACTATTTTCCGAGTCAGGTGTAGGTGATGGTGATTTATTTTTGACGTCTCTAGTCCCATTATATTCAGAAAAACTGGGGAAAGCAAAGACAATAATATGGCACAATCCACGTCCTTCTCCACCAGATTCTGTAGACCAATTCGGTTGCAATTCAAAAAGGAAACTAAAGTATTAACGGTACAAGAAACTAGTTACATAGAAAACCAAATTGCACAACTTAAGCCGACCAAATACAACATAGAAGAAAATCAAGAACTTTCTGTTTCGTATGTTTGTGTAATGACAATGATAAATGGCAAGGTTTGTAATGCTAATACGGAAACCTCGTCAGCACAAACATGCTATACTCGTATTTGTAAAGCAACCCCCAAGGAGATGAACCAAGTGGAGAAAATTCTTGCAAAACCATTCCATGCAGATAGGTACGTTACAGTTTGGGTTATCTACGCTTCATGCATGGATTAGATTTTTTGGGTGTCTTTTGCACATTTCTTACAGGCTGGAAATAAAAACTTGGCAAGTTCGTGGGGTACAAACTAAGGCAATTTTTGAAGAGCGATAAAGAAAAGTTCAAAATGATTTTCGCGTTAAAATGAGACTACTTGTTGATATACCGAAAAGCGGTGGCAGCGGAACAACAAATGACGGTAATACCGCCAGAAGATTTTTGAAAGATACAGCCCTCTCTGCTCCAATAACTGGAATAGACAATACAATAATTCAACGATTTAGCGTAATATTACAAACACTGTCTTGTGGATACGCAATCGACCCAGGAGTATTTGAGGAATATGCTTTGCAAACAGCGAGACTATATGTCGCAAAGTATCCGTGGTATTACATGCCAGCCTCGGTTCACAAAACCTTGTTCCATGGTGCAATAATAATTAAAGAGACAATATTACCTATTGGTCAATTATCGGAAAAGGCACAGGAATCGAGGAACAAGGATTTAAAAATTTTTAGACAACTGCATACTCGAAAATCCTCAAGAGTGTGCGGAAATCAAGATTTGTTAAACAGATTACTGATTACCTCGGATCCTTTAATTTCTTCTTTGCTACAACTGCTCCAGTAAAAAAGTTCGTCTTTTACTGGTGAAATGTTGTTATTGCTGAAGAAACCTGAGGTGTCATCAGAAGAACCAAGTACATCTTCAGTGGTAGCCACGAATCCAGAAAAGGAAACCTCTTCATCCGAGGAGGAGAGCGACACTTAGAGTGATAATGACGTTCCATTGAACAATTAACATTTTTATATGTGTGCATAGATATTTAATTGTATATACTCGTACTTAGATCATTGTGTTAGAAATTAAACAATTTTGTTTGTCTTTTGTAAATGACTTTGAATGGGCTACAATTGAAAAACTCAAAAATTTGCGGCTCTGGCAAGTAATCACCCCCTAAAAGCACCCCCGGAATTTTTTAGTAATACTATATCGATTTCCTTAGTTTTTCCGTATTGTACGAGCGACTTTAAATAAAGTAAAATCGAAAAACCCTATAAATTAGCAACTCGGCGAAATAATTATCCCCTAAACAACACCCTTGGGGCGTGAAACTTTTTTCTTTATTTTTCCCGTATGTTTTTAGTGATTTTGAATGAGCTGAGACAGAAAAATGTATAAATTCCTACTTAAAAAAAACATCCCCCATAAAACACCCCTGGCTCTTGTGATTTTTTTCATTATTTTTCCCTTATTACATAAGTGATTTCTAAGCCATTAAAAATATAATCAGAATTTTGGGCACTTTTTGGGATTTTCGGCCCACTGTGCATAGGTTTTTCCAATGTAGTGTTACGTGATGCATTTGAAATGTTATCTCTTGATCTTAGACAGAGAAAAATTGCGTTAGGTAACTGTTTTATTCAAATTAATACAAAACATTGTAATAGCCCTCTAGCCCCACTTCAGTTGCCAAAATGTAACATCATCCCCTCTTTTTAGTAGTGTTATTTACATTAATGTCAAGCCCCACTTTGTGAGCCAAACTGTAATAGCAACAATAGGAATTCGCCTACAATTTGCTCTAATTATGCTTCTTTATACATATATCAATATAAATATGTTGCAGTTACACTAACCTACCTGCATCTATAAAGTAAACTAGAGTGCTTTATTAACCAGGCAACCTTATCCCACTAGATTTTTTGTCACAGGGATTTTAGCGCCACGTCGTTGGCTGCGCTGACCGGTAACCGTGCGTTCTGTCGTCTGTCAACCAAGCAAGACTAGAAACCGTTGGAGTACGTACTGCTCGATCCAGACGAACACTACATGCTGATTTAAATCTTGGTGCATTCCATTACGATGCTAATTATAGTTAGTCTTCATCCAAGTGTGGTTATTTAAATCTATATACAGTGTGTAGGTGTTGTTCTGTGCTGTCAACTGTATCTGTCAGTTCTATTGAGTTCTGTCACTCGTCACTGTTGTTTGAACTAAGGTACTATTAAAGTTTTCTAGTTTGAACCACGTGCGTGTTAGTTAACAGTGTTTTATGTTTCGATTTTGTCTGCTTTCTTTTTATTTGTTTAAAAACCAATCTCTTTTAAGACGGTACAATTAAATTATATGATCGTTGTTTTTCCGACTTACCATATGCTAATTGAAAAGTAACTAGAATTTGAATTTGCCGCCACTTCCAGTAACTCAAAATGGCGGACGAGCTTCCTCCTATAAATATAGTACCTTAAAGTAAACGTCAATGTCAAACTTCACTTGAAAGACATTTATATTTTGTCACTATTAACGAACATGATACAACATAATGCAATATAATGTATTATATGTGGATATATCAGCTTAAAGCTGCCTTTCTACTACCAATAATAATAATAATAATTATAATAATGTTACTTTCTATTACCTCGAACTAGCTCAATCAGAGATATTAAAAGATTCCTTTCTCTCAGCTAAATGGGTGATGATTTAGAATAATATTATTAACCTCAATTTCAATGAGTTGTTTTTTATATTTACTTATATTATAAAAACGTATTCAGGTATCTTTACGTTCTTATGAAACCAATTTGAAGTTGAGTTTTGATATGAAGTTTAGTTGACAAGTATAAAATAATTAACAGTCAAAATCAGAGGTTTAATAACTTGATCATCTTTATTAATTTACATTCCGGATAAATATAAACTAAAACTGAAATTTGTAATTTCAAATTATAATCCTTAAACCGCCGAGTACTCGAATCACTTATTAATTTAGAAAAAGGAAGTACCGTAGATTGTCATAATTACGGATGTGTCTCTTCTTCCGGACATCTTTTACCTTCGGTAATATAAAAATATGTCATCTATTATCGAAAAGTGTAAGTTCGAAATGGAAGATGATATGTTGGCATAGAAAGTTACACTTTGCTACAAATACCACCACTACTGCGATTAGTCGGTTTCCCGCGCAGTAATGGCTGAATGTCGTCACGTGTGCGTTTCTGCGTTAAAGTGAAGCTGTTTGAACTTCTTTGTGGTAAGCGTAATCTATCTATAATGTTTGACTAAAAGTTGATAATACAGCTAGGGTACAGTGGTAGTGGTAGGAAAGTAATTCAATAGTATATTAACGACAACATCAATTTTGAATTGTTTACAAATTGCCACCGTTTTGGTTGTAATTCCGGAGAAGCCGTTTTTAAATGTCATGTTGTGCCATTTACAGATCTCTATTAATGGAGCCCCGAAAAAGGGGGAAGTACCGGAAACTAAACTCAAAAAAAGAAACCGTCAAAAAGTACATTGCTAAAATAATAACAATTGACATAAATTTTACTAAATACAA
This sequence comes from Agriotes lineatus, assembly GCA_940337035.1. Classification (NCBI taxonomy): domain Eukaryota; kingdom Metazoa; phylum Arthropoda; class Insecta; order Coleoptera; family Elateridae; genus Agriotes; species Agriotes lineatus. The sequence goes on from CALNHX010000942.1 coordinate 201,951, forward strand.
GGTCAGCTGTTTAAGGAAAAAAAGTAACTTTTTCGTTTTTCCCATATTGAAGATCTAAATAATATCACTGAAGATCAAGTCTGCGCAGTACTGACAGCCCCAACTGTTCACAGGGGCAGATACACTTTTAACGTAACTGAAGACTACGAACTTTATTAAAATCAGATTGATCCTCATATAACATTATTATTAGGTATTTTTTATTTCAGCTTCCACATCTCTTCTAATGTTTATGTTGCCTACCTATGTATGTAAAGAGTACTGTTTTAAGTTATTATATTAATCAAAATGTAACCAAGTGCCTTAATGTGTGCCATGAAAGTATATCTATGAAAATGAAAATATGGTAATTCATAAATAACTAAAGTACATTTTTTTTCTATAATAATTTTTAAGGTCAACTTTCTAGGGGATAAGTTGCATTCCTGCAGGGTCCCTAGTTTTAATAATGTTGGTACATAGATTCTATATTCTTTTTTTCCACTAAAAAAATATTGTCATTTTGACAGATATGTCATAATTTAATATCGCTTCCTTCATTTTTGCATTTAAAATATTTCTTGGTTTTCTTTTTTATCCGATTTTATTGATGATGATGATGATTCCATGTTAAAAAAATAAATTTGTCAAGAGTTCAAATTAAGAAACGTTGACATTCAAAATTGACACATAACATTAATTTTGTAAAACTTCTACCAACACGAGGTATAAAAATTTACTAGTGTTTTAATCACATATCTACCAACATTGTAACATTTTGACAGTTATTATAGAAAAAAAAAAACGTACTTTATGTATACCCACGTGTAAAATGTGCAGATTTTTTTTTAAAACCTTTAGAGTGTCCGTAATTACAGATACATAACCCTAAGTGTCCGTTAAAATTCATATAAAACGGTAGTTATCGGAATTAGGTAAATGTCGCCCCAATTACGGACAGTTAGATAAATTTTTTTTATTATTAAAACATGAAATAAATTATCGCTTTCCTCTTATTTACATGGATTTTCAACCACTAGCAAACCTGCCCTTATCCAAAAGAGCGGGTTTATTATATTTCTTAAATTATATTCAAATATTTCCCGAAATCGTCCGTAATTAGGGCATTTTACGGTTTAAACTTATTTTATAAGTACAATATTTCTTAAAGCAATTCGATATAATTTTGTCTTTCACTAAACTTGTTCAAAACGTATCTTCGAAATCTAGTAATTAAAGTGCACTGACCTTTCTCAGTTGATTTGGATACCTGAATTCACTTCGTTGATGTCTCGTTCTACTAGTAACAATACTAGCCCAAGCTCTGCTAAATTCTGACTGCACAAAACCCCTGTAGATTTTTCTATCTTCCGGATAGACTTTTCACAAAACCACAACACTTCACTGAAGCTACTATAATAATTGAAACTGATTGCTTTTCAATACAATTTCAATATCAATACAAAATACAATATTTTTATTGACTCTGCAAATAATTATAATTTATCTGATTTTATATCAGATTTTACTCACAGGTCATTCCTGTGTAATGTTATTTCAATTAAATATAAATTATTCGCCAATTGTATGGAATTTAACCTACAACGGCTTTTAACGTATATCGAGTCAAACATAAAATTTGTACTTCTTGTTTATTAATCAACCTAATAACCTCTCGTTCCTATTCACAACTGCCACCCGTTATATACAGTCGCGGCCATAAAAACCAGGACAGTTTTTTTGATCTAATATTCAAAATGCGAAAAAATTGCTTACACTGACAATTCTAATTAATAAATGTCATAAAAAGTCATTATTGAGAACTAAACAATGACTTTTGATGACATTTATTAATTAGAATTGTCAGTGTCAGCACTTCTTTTCGCATTTTGAAAATTAGGTAAAAAAAAACTGTCCTGGTTTGTATGACCGCGACTGTAAGTTTTATTTTTATAACTAGGTATCTGGATTTGAAATATTAGAATAATATTAGATGCAGTATGAATGTGACATTACAACATGATAGATTGTCCATTTATTTTGGCTAAATTAAATTTCTGTATTCCTAGGATGGGTACTAGAAGAAACTATTATACCTTTTATCTACGACCACTACTAAAAGTAGGCCTTTTAGAGCTAGCTGTTTCACTAAAAGTGACGTTTTATAGTTTAACGTGGTCAAAGAAATCAGCTGTTTACTTTTAACCCATTTTCTAAAAGTGAAGTGAGGTTATAAAACTACAATTTCGAACTGGAGGTGAAGTTGTAAAGTTATTCTAGTTGCTTCTTGCGTTACAGATAAAGTGTTTTTGAAATAATTAAAGCGTTATGTAATGAATACACTCAGATGTGAAGTATTAATAATTACATTTCGTAATTGACCTTGACAGTACTGGCTTCGCAAACATTCGCCCGCGCGGCATGGTCTACTGTTTTTTATGACATAAATTAGAAGCGTCGTAGATGCAAACCTTTGTTAAATCGATATTTATGGATTAATAATAGCAAAATTAAGGTCGTAGATAAAATATTGTATGCAACGCGTGCTAAAAGTCGTTCATGTTTCGTGCATAAACGTCGACTTTTAGCACTTGTTGCATAAATAGCTATTATATACAGTTTGTGAGAACCAATAGGTTAAAAAAGTCACCTGTGACAGTAGTGTGTTCATATTAAAACGAAATCTGCGTTTTCAATTGTAGCCTGTCTACTTTATTAAATGCTTACCGTTCTAATTATATTGATCATTAGTGCACTTCTTATATACCCTGCATTGCTGATATTTCTTGTACTGTTATATTATTTATATAGTTTATATGGTTTATATATACTATTAATCTTATGTATTTTATTTAATAGGTACCTGTTTGCACTTAAAATTTTGTATTAATATTTTGTATTGCCCCTTTAGTACTAGTTTGTTTTTTTCTGTAATTGGCTTCGTTGCTGTTGGACAATAAAGCATTATTATTATTATTTCTTTTACGAAATAAAAAAATTGATCACATTTTCTCAAAACGCCAACTGCCCGACAAAGTTATTTATTTTCTAAAATTTCCATATTTTTACCCATAACATCCCGACTAAGATACAACTTGGACTACCTTTCCAGACATTAATATTTTTTCTAAAAACACAAATGGCCATAACAAATTAAAGCACACATTTTATTTACATAAAATAACACAACGAACAGTTATTACCAAAACACACAGTAAATCAAAATACATTTGGAACTAAAAATAAAGGGCTGGAAATCTAAGATTTCTTTTTCAAAATGCAAATCCCATCAAGCGTGGGGCACAGCTGCTCATACTGATCCGTTGCCAGTTCTGCTCTTTCCCCGGCAGCTAGCAGCACTGGGGTGAGGTGAGTATGGATACCTGAAATAGTCTTCGGAGTACCAGCTTTTCCAACCGTGTCTACTGCTTGTCCCACTCGAACTGACACAGAAACGGACTGCATCGCTTCGTCGAGAGTTATGAGCCAACGGGGATGCATGGCTGGTGCTAGGGCGAACAGCAGATAATGGTTGCGTCCTGATATGAGAGAATGCGTATCCAGCAGAGCTACTAGCGGTATCAGAAGCCCTGAAAAATTGAGGTCAAACATTCAAGCTGCTCAATAGAAACTATTAGGTGTGGTTTGAACTATTCCACTGTGTGGCTGTATGGAAATTGTGGCAACTTGTATATATAAAATAAAATACGGTACTCTACAAACCTGCCATCGAGCATGGATCCAACAACTGGCGGTCCGTGTGAAGGGGACTTATTGTGAGCGTCCCCTTCCCCAAATGGGTGAGACCTTGAGCGAGACGCACCATAAACAGTTGGGCAGGATTGCGCATATGGAAAACAGCAAGCTGTCGAAGCCCGGCCGACAGTCGAGCATTATTGGTGCCCGCTCCAACAATCCCCAAGCAAAAAATAGCATTGCAAGAAACCTCCTCATCAGAATCATGGGCATACTTGGTCAAGATATCGATAACAGGCAGATGTGGCCGAGAAACTGACGTGAGAGCGACGGCAAGGGGCACAGCCCGACGGACACTTAAATCTCCGTACCGCCCCATGTTTCCCAAGATCCTTTGGCACATGTCAGTGCCGGTCTCCTCACCAATAGAAACCGCAGCCACTGCTAGAGCAGCGACAGCTTGCGCAACACCGGGATCCCATTCGCGCTTGCTTTTCCTTTTATCCTTTTCCTTCAGGTTTCCAGGTTTTTCGTTTGTTTTTGAAGTTTCTGGTAAAACGAGGCGCTCGCTTACAGTGTGCAGTAATTCCTGAATGATTAGCACATCCCCTGTGCCTGCATACGCGCACATTTCTATTAAGCACTGAGAGATGGTTCTGAAAGGTTCTGAAAATACCTCCAAAGCGGCATTGGATGTCTCGGTGACGTCTTTGCAGCCCATGTAGCACATACCGAGCCCAAGCACAACGAGGCGCATGTACGAAGACTTCAATGCTTCGAGCTCTCTGGCATCTACTAGTTTAGATAAAATTGCACTCGTCACCTCCGCATTGCAGCTCCCAACTGCAACCAAGCCACAAGCAAGGCTTGCCACAGCTAAGGTTTCAACGCCTACAGCATTTTCAACTGAGGGAATTAGCAAGCGGAGAACGTCCTGGCGGTTGGTGCCAGCATACGCCAACCCCAAGCCGAAAATGGCACCTGTTTGGAGTGCCTGACTGGAGTCGGTTACAAAGTCACCTAGAAGTGCTAAGGCAGGATCGCAGTCATTCCTAACGCGGCAGTTAACTATGCCGAGGGCTAAGAGTGCGCCGGCTTTGATGTGCTCATCGTTGGTATAGAGATATCTATCGATTGGAGTAAGGCCGCCATCAACATCCCAGAGATGCATCAGGCCCAAAGTGCCCGTGGCACTCATCATTCCGTGGTCTTTGTTGCGATAGATCCACTTGTTGCCTCCGTCCGTTGTGACTAGTGTGTCGCATCCGAAGCCAGCATTTACAAAGCCATTTACGAAAGATGCTGCTAGGTTTTGGCGAGCACTGTCCATGTTTTCGCCTAGAACTGAAGGTCTAAGTGGGACTGGCTCTAACCAGCTTTTGTATACTTCTTCTGGCGATTTGGGATCCATAATATCCAGCTGTATAAAATAATTAATAATTAGTAAATGACGTAAACATAATTAGAGCATGTACAGTGCTTTCATAAATGATTGAACGTTTTTGAATGGTCATTATTTTGGCGCCGTTTATTTAAGTTGGTGTCACTATTAAGTCCATGTCAAATTTGAGGTTAGCAGGTTATGTTTTGCGTCAGTTTTGACACAAACTGACGCAAAACCTAACCTGCTAACCTCAAATGTAAACCACCACATTCTATTACCCCACCCTATATTTCAGTTTAGCTCAAATTAGACAATTATTTTAAAATAATAAACTGAAATATAGAGTGGGGTAATAGAATGTGGTGGTTTTTAGAGCTTAATTGCGCATGGTGAAAAGAAATTGTAGAGAGGGTGTTAGTACGCAATCGCGGAAGCATTAAATTTCCCCAGTGAGTGGAGTGCAGTATGGATACCTGGTCGGTAGCAGAGCGCGTGTTTTTCAGTAGCAGCGTTTATTGAGTATAAATCAGTAACCGAATTGCAGAGCATATTTAAGTAGTGTACTTAGAGGCGTTCTGGCTCACTTTTAACCTTGAACTTTTTCAAGGGAACGGGCGAGGTCTTTGGTCCAGCCGGAGTCAAGGTCGAGGCCTAGCCGAGGTCAAGCTCACGGGCCTAGCCGGGGGGTCTACACATCCGGTTCCCATGATGAATTTTGGGGCTAAAGATCTAATTTTGAAATTTTACAAGATTCCCACGATGAATTTTGGGGCTAAAAGTCCAATTTTTGAAATTTATTTTCCAGAAATATGGAAAAACAAGATTCCCACGCATTTATTAGTATACTATTTACTTGATATGCTATAGATTGTAATTCTTTTACAATCTATAGCATATAATATAGGTACGAAGGTCGGGTTGAGTTGCTTTCAACTACTTTTCAAGAATATGAGTCCGAATTGTCTCTTACCAGAATGTTTTGATTTATTACTTGTTAAAATCAGAAAGCATTGCTTTGAATAAACGTGTAAAATAGTGCTCCAATATTCAACCCAAATTTCGTGGGAAATATTGAGTTTTATTTACATAAAAGTGTTTACTGAGTGCAAGTAAGCTGTAGAGTGCCAGATAGAAGGGAAGCTGACTTATTGGTACGTTAAAAACCTTAATAACTAAGTTAGGAAATTAACTGCGAAGTCGCACTGTGACCTCCGAGGGGTCGACCCGGAGAACTGTGCGGTGCGCGCAGCGGCCAACAGCTGATAGACGACACAAAGGTCAACACCAGTAAATCATAGGCGGCGCGTAAAAGAGGGAAGCAGGATGGAAGAACTAACGAAAATGGTGCAAGAGCTTCTGAATGAAATCAGGGAACTGAGAAATGATCAGAAAATATACCGGGAAGAAATAACAAACTTGAAAAAAAAAATAATGACATGAAAAATCACATTAAGGAGCTTCAGGAAAGGATGGAATTAATGGAGAAGAAAGAGAAGAAAAATAATATACTGATAACGGGATTACAAACAACAACAGATGATTCAGAAGAGTTAAAAGAAAGTATAAAAGATAGCATTAAAAAATACCTTGGTACAGAAACCCAGATCAAATCGGTCATAAAACTATCAAGGAAAACTTGCAAAGTAGAAATGGAAAATTTTCAAGAAAAAATGAAAGTAATGAGAAACAAGAAAGAACTGAGGAAGGTACGAGATGCAAGAATATACATAAATGAAGATCTGACCGTGTCAGAAAGAAATATACAACGACAAATTAGAGAACGCGCAAAACAAGAACGTGAGAATGGAAATAAAGTAACAACCAAGTATCAGAAACTGTTAAAGGAAACGTGGATTTGGAGCAGAGAAGAGGAAAAGCTAATAAAAGACGACAATGCAAAAAACTTATAAGGAACCTGAGGACGGGAAATACGGAAATTGACCTGGCTATAATAAAGGATACAAGAAAAGAAACGAAAATAAATAATAAGGAGACCAAGAAACAGAAAAGTAACATGAAAATGAAATGGACCCTAGCGGCATGGAACATAGTAAGCATCAACAACAAAGAAGAAGAATTATACAATGAATTTGAAAAAGCGCAGATAGACATTTTGGCTCTATCTGAAGTAAGACTTTAAGGCAAAAGAGCAAAAGAACTAAATGGTGGACACCTGCTACTGTACAGTGGTGTAGATCAAAATCTAAGAGCTCAAAGTGGAGTTGCATGTTTAGTACACAAAGACTTTATCCAATATGTAACTAAATGGAGACAAATAAATGAAAGAATGCTGACATTGGATGTAGAATTGTTAGATAAGAAAGAGACAAAAGTTATCGTGGTGTATGGGCCAAATAGTGATGACAAAGCAGAGGCGAAAAATGAATTTTGGGAAAATTTAGCAGAAGAAATTGATGACTACGGAAATAGAATCTTTGTTGTGGGAGATTTCAATGCTAGAGTCGGTAAACGAGATGCACAGAGTCAGAACGTGATAGGAGTAGGTGGCGAACAGATTAAAAACAATAATGGACAAAGACTAATTGATTTCTGCGTGGAAAACGAACTTATAATTGCAAATACATTCTTCGAACACAAGGACATACACAAGTTTACTAGAGTTAGAGACAGTAGGAATGAGAAATCAATCATAGATTACGTCCTCATTGACAGAAAACATAAAAAGGAAATACAAGATGTTAGAGTGTACAGGGGCGCTGAGATAGAAAGTGATCACCATCTGCTTAAAGCAAAAATCAGTATGCATACTGAAACAAGTAAGTAGGTAACAAAAAAGTAAAAGAAATAATATGTAAAAAAGATAATATTTCACTGAAGACTTATAAACTGAGATATAATGAAATAGCTAAAAGATTTAGAGAAGACGTAGAAGCCAAAGTTAACGAGATAGGAAATGATACGTACGAAATGGATATAGAAGCATTATGGGAAGCATTTAAGGACATATTAATACGAACAACAGCTGAAACATGTGGAATGCATAAAAAAGTAAATAGTAAAAAACAAACAGCATGGTGGACGAATGATATAAAAGAAGAAGTTAAAATAAAGGAGAAATTGTGGAAAGAATATCTAAATAACAAGAAGGTAGAAAGCTACAACAAATACAAAGCGCAGAAATGCAAAGTGAAACTACTGGTGATAGAGGAAAAGAAAAAGACATGGGATCAGTTCGGTACAAAGCTGGAAGAAGATGCGAAGTCCAATCAGAAATTATTCTATAAAAAAAACTTAAGAAAATGAAAACAGGAAAAAATACATTTTGTAAAGGATAAAGACGGGAAACTTTTAAAAGAAGGAAATCAGATAATGCACAGATGGAGTGAATATTTTCAAGAACTGTTGAACTATGAAGAAACGGAAATGGAGGTGATAGAAGAATACCCAGATGGAAAAGACGACCACATGCAAGAAGATAATATAAAAACTGAAGAAGTCGAAGAGGCGATAAGAAAGCTAAAAAGTGGGAAATCGGCAGGCCATGATAAGATAACCACTGAAATGTTGAAAAGTCTGGGGCCAAAAGCAACCAGGTTATTAGAAAGAATATTCCAGAAGGCGTGGCATGAGGGGAAAATTCCTAAGGATTGGGAAATAGGCATAATAATGCCAATACACAAAAAAGGTGATGCGATGAAGTGTGATAACTATAGAGGGAATACATTACTTAGTATTGTTGGAAAAGTGTATGAAAGAATACTAAATAATCGACTATTAACACATATAGAACCCCAATTAGAAGAGACCCAGTCAGGATTTAGGAAAGGAAGAAGTATCCAAGACAATGTATTCACAGTAAAACAAATTGCAGAGAAATTACTAAGGCAAAGCAGACAAGGGTATATAGCATACGTCGACCTAGAAAAAGCCTTCGACAGAGCTCCGAGAAAATTAATATAGAACAGTTTGAAAAGAAGAGGAGTAAAACAAAGACTCAGGAAAGCAGTAGAAGGTATGTACAAACATAACATAAACTATGTAAGGACTGGAAACATGGAGACGCAGAAATTTGAAATTAATGAAGGCCTACGTCAAGGAGGAGTATTGAGCCCTACGCTTTTTACAATACTTATGGATGACGCTACAAAAGAAGTAAAGAAGAAAGCAAAAGCCCTACATATTGGATTTCATAAAATGAAACAGACAGTACTTGGCGAATGTACTTTTGCAGACGATATAGTCGTTTTTGCCAATAACGAAAAAGAACTGCAGAACAACTTAAATGAGTGGAACAAGGTGCTTAAGAATATGAAAATGAAAATAAATAAAGACAAAACAAAAGTGATGACGTTAGGGAAGGAGCAAAAAAACATTAAAATAGAGATCGAAGGGGTACAACTGGAACAAGTTAACACATATAAATATCTAGGAGTTCAAATGGATCGTCAGGGAAGCTGTGAAACAGAAGTGAAAGCAAGAATAGAATCAACAGCTAAACTATATCATTCGCTCAATAGAACTTTCTTGAATCAGAAAAATATAAGCAAGAAAACAAAAATGACTGTGTTTAGAACCATATTTAGACCAATATTGATTTATGGCTGTGAGAGTTGGGTATTGACTAATGCAATAAAAAGCAAATTACAAGCGATGGAAATGAGATATTTGAGGAAGGTGAAAGGAATAACCAGAAGAGATAGACTAAGGAATGACCAAGTAAGAGAGGAATTGGAAGTGCAATCCGTACTGGAAATTGCAGAACAGCATCAGCTAAGATGGTTTGGACATTTGATAAGAATGCAAGAGGACAGAATGGTAAAATGTATCTGGCAAGCCCGAACACAAACAAAAAGAGGAAGAGGTCGACCACCACTAACATGGGACAAGACTATCAGCACAATTCTAGCGAAGAAGGGAAAAACATGGGAGAATGCAAAGGCAATGGCAAGGAATAAGAAGCAGTGGGCAAAATTTGTGCATGAACAATAAACTGAACATAATACCCTTACACCTACGGGTAGAAAGGGATAGGATTTTATATATATATACTTGTTACCTACCTGATCCACTCCTACAAACATTCGGACATATACGACATGACTCGGATATCTTCGGATAGACAGGTAGACAGCTAGACATGTAGACAGCTAGGCAGCTAGACAGGCAGACAGGCAGACAGACAGACAGGCAGGCAGGCAGGCAGGCAGACAGACTATGTGTATCTAGGATGAAAAAGGATAACATTCCCGAACGATTGTGAATATTGTTGGACGAGGCGAATGGGAATCTTGCTCTTTGTCCAAGATACAGATAGTCTGTCTGTCTGTCTGCCTGTCTGTCTGCCTGTCTAGCTGTCTACCTGTCTACCTGCCTACTTGTCTAGCTGTCTACCTGTCTAGCTGCCTAGCTGTCTACCTGTCTACCTGTCTACCTGTCTAGTTGTCTATCCGAAGATATCCGAGTCATGTCGTATATGTCCGAATGTTTGTAGGAGTGGAGCAGGTAGGTAACAAGTAATAAATCAAAACATTCCGGTAAGAGACAATTCGGACTCATATCTTTGAAAAGTAGTTGAAAGTGCTTGTAGTTGAAAGCAACTCAACCCGACTTTCGTACCTAGGTATATGATATGCTATAGATTGTAAAATGTTGGTACTATCCGTTCCGTACCGAACTACAGTCTCGCGTCGTTACGCGGCTAATGTGATATTCTAAGTATCATACTGAATGTCATCTATTGTTTTTTGTAAACCACACATTGGTGTATCGTGTTAATAAATAGTTGTCGCATCAGTGTTATCATTTCAGTTCACCCACTAGCGCAAATAATCCTCATAGGTTATGGGCTCAGCTAACGGTGTGAACTGAAGATAACGAAATCGCAGCCTGAATTTACTTGAACTGCATTCCTGAAATCATTTTTTGGTGACATACGTCATTCTCAAAAAGTCAACATGAATGCCGCAGGTACTGCGAGAATTGAAACTCTCAACAGAGAAAATTATGATACATGGCGGATGCATATGGAAGCTCTTCTCGTTAAAAACGACGCATGGGAGTTCGTCAACGGCACAAGAGTGAAACCAGAGGTTGTGGAGGCGGATGCCACGTCAATTCAAGCACAACAGCAGTGGATCACCCTCGACCAAAAGGCGAAATCTGACATAATTTTGTCGATCAGTTCAGCGGAGTTGAAACAGGTAAAGGGATGCAAGACTGCACGGGATGTATGGCTAAAGCTCGAAAGCGTTTACCAGTCGAAAGGGCCCGCGCGTAAAGCAACACTGTTAAAGCAGCTGACTCTTCAGCGGATGCGAGAGGGCGAAGATGTGCGAGAGCATTTACGTACGTTTTTCGATGTAGTTGATAAACTCAACAATATGGACGTCGATATAAATGCTGATTTACTCGCCATAATGCTTCTTTATAGTTTGCCGTCAAGTTTTCAAAACTTTCGTTGCGCGATCGAATCTCGAGACGATTTACCATCGCCGGAAACACTACGTGTAAAAATTATTGAGGAATCCGATGCGCGCAAAAGCGAAATGCATAGTGAAGTGCCGAACGCTATGGTGGTTCGTAAATTTACTCATAAAAGTAGAAACACACAGTTTAAAAATAAGAACAACAACGGCAAAGACTTGTCATCAACTATTAGATGTTATCGCTGTAAGAGGCTCGGTCACAAAGTCAGTGAATGCAGACAGAAGGACAATAAAGTATCACAAAGTGCGAAAAACGCGGAACACTTTCAGTGTTATACGTCGATGAGTCCGTATTCTTTAAAGAACTGTAAAGACATTGATAATGTATTCCAAGTACCCAGTACAATTGGAGACGGATCGTGGTGCCTAGACAGCGGTTGTTCTTCACATATTTGTAAAAATTCTAACGAATTTTTAAGCAAAGAAAGCGTCAACGCGGAAAAATTGCATTTGGCAAGCAGTGCTTCGACCGACATCAAGGCGTGCGGAAACGTTTTGTTTCAAGTACACGAAGAAGACGTAACTAAACAAATAGAGTTGACAAATACACTATTTGTGCCCGATCTTCGCATAAACCTTATGTCGGTGGGCAAAATCACTGACAAGGGGTATCGTGTAGTTTTTGAACAAAAATCCGCAAAGATCGTTAACAAAGAAGGTAACGCAATATTAACCGCAAGACGTGTAGACGGGTTATATATCATTCAAGCAGAAAACAACGACAGATGTATGGCATCGACTTTGTCAGATATCAACAAGCTTCGTCTCTGGCATCAACGCCTTGGTCACTTGAACGTGAAGGATCTTACTGATGCTGCGCGAAAGGGGACGATGAAGGGAATCGGCGTTGTTAGAGCTGATGAAACCTTTGTGTGCGATGTCTGTATTCAAGGAAAAATGGTGCGTGCTCCATTCCCAAAACGATCAAATCGACATACGAAATTGCTGGAGTTGGTACATTCAGACGTATGCGGCCCGATGAGGACAGAATCGTTGGGAAAGGCAAAATACTTCGTCACATTTATTGACGACAGTTCGAGATGGTGCGATGTTCGTTTTCTGGTTAAGAAGAATCAAGTCTTCACGGAGTTCCAGAAGGTCAAAACCTTGTTAGAAAAGGAGACCGGAGCATCGATCAAGAGTTTGCAGTCTGATAACGGGACGGAATATAAGAACAAACTCTTTGATGATTATTTGGACGCTCACGGGATTCGTCGGCGATTGACAGTTCCAAACAATCCCGAACAGAATGGCGTCGCGGAGAGGAAGAATCGCACTCTCATCGAGATGGCGAGATGTCTCCTCATTCAGTCCGGATTGCCAAAGGCGTTTTGGGCCGAGGCAGTGGCTACTGCCAATTATATACGAAACCGCAGTCCATCAAAATCACTAGATGGGAAAACACCATACGAAGTTCGATTTGGGAAGAAACCGGACGTGAGTAACTTTCGCGAGTTTGGCTGTAAAGTTTTCGTTTTGGATAGGTTGTCTGACAAGGGAAAGTTTGACGTTAGATCACGTGAGGGCGTTTTCCTAGGATACTCGGAGGAAATCAAAGGCTATCGCGTTTGGATCCCGAAAGAACGTAGAGTAGAGGTATCACGCGACGTGAAATTCCTGGAATACTCTTCGGAGATCCAAGGCAACCCCAAACTTCGAGACGATCATCGAGAGATGGACGTTACTTTAGCACCGCTTCGATTATCAAGTGATACGACTGAATCGAGCGTTGCAGTAGATATGGAACCTGAAAACGTAACAGCAGAAGAAACTGAAGGTATAGAACTCAAGTATGAATTCGATACTGACGCAGACAAGAGCGAGCAGTCTGGAGAAGAAGACAATGAGCCTCACGTAACTGCAAAGCGAGGCCGCGGTAGACCCCGAAAAGCGAAAACAGGGCTTCCAGGTCGACCGAAAAAGGTATACAATATGCAAAATGTAAACCTTGCTGCTCTTGAATATGGTCTACTGGCCGAGGTAGATGTCGATTTAGCTGTTACAGGTCCATACGCTACGGAGTGGTACCATGCCATGGCCACCGAGTTAAAATGTATCATTCAAAGTGGTACTTGGGTTATTGTAAATCGTCCATCACCCGGAAAGGTGATAGGGAGCAGGATGATTTTGAGAAACAAGTACGGGCCAGATGGAACGATTCAACGGAGGAAGGCAAGAGTCGTCGCTCGGGGGTTCTCACAACGCCCTGGTGTTGACTATGACGAAACCTTCGCTCCGGTTGCACGCCTGAGTTCTATTCGCCTTGCTACGGCATTGGCGTCTCAGTACGGAATGACGATTCATCAGTTCGACATTACTGCCGCGTACCTGAACGGTACGTTGACTGAAAAAATCTATATGGAAGTTCCGGAGATGACTGAGGAGACCCTGAGGTACATTGTTCGGACCGAGAAAGATAAAATCACAAAGAACAAGGCGGCGAAGATGCTGCAGGACCTTCAAGAGGGCGACAAGGTGTGCCTTCTTAAAAGGGCACTCTACGGCCTGAAGCAGGCTGGACGACGATGGTACGAAAGGTTGAACAGCGAATTATGTGCTCTGGAGCTGTCACCGACTAAATCTGACTCATGTGTGTACGTCAGAGGTTCAGGGGGAGACTTGATGGTAGTAGTGATCTATGTCGATGATATCTTATTGATCTCACGGAATCCAAAAGACGTGACACAACTAAAAAGCAAACTCGCTGAGAGTTTTGGGATAAAAGATCTCGGTGAAGTCGGATGTTGCCTCGGAATAGAGTTTATCAAACGAAACGACGGATATACAATACATCAGCGGGGACACATCGAAGACATCCTACGACGATTCGGGATGGCTGATTGTAAACCAGTGTCCACTCCAATGTCGGTTAATGCCAAGTTATCGAAGAGCGAAAAGTCAAACGACAATGATTCTATTCAGGTACCATACCGTGAATTGGTCGGCTCTTTAATGTATTTGGCGATGGGTACGCGACCCGATATAGCACACGCTGTTAGCTGGCTGAGCCGTTTTAATGATTGTCATCAACATGTTCATTGGATTGCAGCAAAACGCGTGTTGCGCTATCTTCAAGGTACCAAGAAGATCGGAATTGTATATAAGCCCTCGAGATCGAAATTAACTGGACTGGTTGATGCTGATTGGGGGAATTGCCCTGACGATAGACGGTCGTATACCGGTTTTACTTATATTCTCGCTGACGGAGCGGTCACGTGGGAGTCACGTAAGCAAAGAACGGTCGCACTCTCATCTACCGAGGCAGAATATATGGGCATAGCAGAATCTGTCAAAGAAGGAATCTATTTACAGACATTCTTAGATGAATTGGGATACAACGCACTTGTCGACAACATAACGATATTTTGTGACAATATCGGGGCTCAAAAGCTGGCGTTGAATCCGGTGTTCCACTCTCGCACCAAGCACATCGACATCCGTCACCACTTCGTACGAGAGGCAATACGTAACAACAATATTTGTCTTCAACATAAGCCAACTGAAGATATGGGAGCTGACATCCTGACAAAAGGTTTTGCCGGACCTAAACATCGGAAGTGCCTTGAATTGTTAGGTATGAAACAGTTCTGTACGTAACGAGGGGGAGTGTTGGTACTATCCGTTCCGTACCGAACTACAGTCTCGCGTCGTTACGCGGCTAATGTGATATTCTAAGTATCATACTGAATGTCATCTATTGTTTTTGTAAACCACACATTGGTGTATCGTGTTAATAAACAGTTGTCGCATCAGTGTTATCATTTCAGTTCACCCACTAGCGCAAATAATCCTCATACAAAGCGAACGGTGACTGTTAGCAGCATTATTTGTATTAGTAGAATTGGCAAATCGTTAATATAAAGCTATTCCGTACATTGCTTTGTCACATTCGATTTTTTGGAACATAACAATTCAAAGTTGGTTACCCTATGACGCCGATGGAGTTAGATAAATTGTATTTTTTATTTAGTAAAAATCCTGCTAGTTTCCTAGCTCTCATTTCTATGTCAATTTAATTAAAATAATGGCTTCAGGAGCTTATTAGGTGCCATATTCATTTAATGGGAAGCTCAAAAGGCAGCCAAAGCGAACGGTGACTGTTAGCAGCATTATTTGTATTAGTAGCATTGGCAAATCGTTAATATAAAGCTATTCCGTACATTGCTTTGTCACATTCGATTTTTTGGAACATAACAATTCAAAGTTGGTTACCCTATGACGCCGATGGAGTTAGATAAATTGTATTTTTTTATTTAGTAAAAATCCTGCTAGTGTCCTAGCTCTCATTTCTATGTCAATTTAATTAAAATAATGGCTTCAGGAGCTTATTAGGTGCCATATTCAATTAATGGGAAGCTCAAAAAGCAGCCAAAGCGAACGGTGACTGTTAGCAGCATTATTTGTATTAGTAGAATTGGCAAATCGTTAATATAAAGCTATTCCGTACATTGCTTTGTCACATTCGATTTTTTGGAACATAACAATTCAAAGTTGGTTACCCTATGACGCCGATGGAGTTAGATAAATTGTATTTTTTATTTAGTAAAAATCCTGCTAGTGTCCTAGCTCTCATTTCTATGTCAATTTAATTAAAATAATGGCTTCAGGAGCTTATTAGGTGCCATATTCAATTAATGGGAAGCTCAAAAAGCAGCCAAAGCGAACGGTGACTGTTAGCAGCATTATTTGTATTAGTAGAATTGGCAAATCGTTAATATAAAGCTATTCCGTACATTGCTTTGTCACATTCGATTTTTTGGAACATAACAATTCAAAGTTGGTTACCCTATGACGCCGATGGAGTTAGATAAATTGTATTTTTTATTTAGTAAAAATCCTGCTAGTGTCCTAGCTCTCATTTCTATGTCAATTTAATTAAAATAATGGCTTCAGGAGCTTATTAGGTGCCATATTCAATTAATGGGAAGCTCAAAAAGCAGCCAAAGCGAACGGTGACTGTTAGCAGCATTATTTGTATTAGTAGAATTGGCAAATCGTTAATATAAAGCTATTCCGTACATTGCTTTGTCACATTCGATTTTTTGGAACATAACAATTCAAAGTTGGTTACCCTATGACGCCGATGGAGTTAGATAAATTGTATTTTTTATTTAGTAAAAATCCTGCTAGTGTCCTAGCTCTCATTTCTATGTCAATTTAATTAAAATAATGGCTTCAGGAGCTTATTAGGTGCCATATTCAATTAATGGGAAGCTCAAAAAGCAGCCAAAGCGAACGGTGACTGTTAGCAGCATTATTTGTATTAGTAGAATTGGCAAATCGTTAATATAAAGCTATTCCGTACATTGCTTTGTCACATTCGATTTTTTGGAACATAACAATTCAAAGTTGGTTACCCTATGACGCCGATGGAGTTAGATAAATTGTATTTTTTATTTAGTAAAAATCCTGCTAGTTTCCTAGCTCTCATTTCTATGTCAATTTAATTAAAATAATGGCTTCAGGAGCTTATTAGGTGCCATATTCATTTAATGGGAAGCTCAAAAGGCAGCCAAAGCGAACGGTGACTGTTAGCAGCATTATTTGTATTAGTAGAATTGGCAAATCGTTAATATAAAGCTATTCCGTACATTGCTTTGTCACATTCGATTTTTTGGAACATAACAATTCAAAGTTGGTTACCCTATGACGCCGATGGAGTTAGATAAATTGTATTTTTTATTTAGTAAAAATCCTGCTAGTTTCCTAGCTCTCATTTCTATGTCAATTTAATTAAAATAATGGCTTCAGGAGCTTATTAGGTGCCATATTCATTTAATGGGAAGCTCAAAAGGCAGCCAAAGCGAACGGTGACTGTTAGCAGCATTATTAGTATTAGTAGAATTGGCAAATCGTTAATATAAAGCTATTCCGTACATTGCTTTGTCACATTCGATTTTTTGGAACATAACAATTCAAAGTTGGTTACCCTATGACGCCGATGGAGTTAGATAAATTGTATTTTTTATTTAGTAAAAATCTTGCTAGTTTCCTAGCTCTCTTTTCTATGTCAATTTAATAAAAATAATGGCTTCAGGTGCTTATTAGGTGCCATATTCAATTAATGAGAAGCTCAAAAAGCAGCCAAAGCGAACGGTGACTGTTAGCAGCATTATTTGTATTAGTAGAATTGGCAAATCGTTAATATAAAGCTATTCCGTACATTGCTTTGTCACATTCGATTTTTTGGAACATAACAATTCAAAGTTGGTTACCCTATGACGCCGATGGAGTTAGATAAATTGTATTTTTTATTTAGTAAAAATCCTGCTAGTTTCCTAGCTCTCATTTCTATGTCAATTTAATTAAAATAATGGCTTCAGGAGCTTATTAGGTGCCATATTCAATTAATGGGAAGCTCAAAAAGCAGCCAAAGCGAACGGTGACTGTTAGCAGCATTATTTGTATTAGTAGAATTGGCAAATCGTTAATATAAAGCTATTCCGTACATTGCTTTGTCACATTCGATTTTTTGGAACATAACAATTCAAAGTTGGTTACCCTATGACGCCGATGGAGTTGGATAAATTGTATTTTTTATTTAGTAAAAAATCCTGCTAGTTTCCTAGCTCTCATTTCTATGTCAATTTAATTAAAATAATGGCTTCAGGAGCTTATTAGGTGCCATATTCAATTAATGGGAAGCTCAAAAAGCAGACAAAGCAAACGGTGACTGTTAGCAGCATTATTTGTATTAGTAGAATTGGCAAATCGTTAATATAAAGCTATTCCGTACATTGCTTTGTCACATTCGATTTTTTGGAACATAACAATTCAAAGTTGGTTACCCTATGACGCCGATAGAGTTAGATAAATTGTATTTTTTATTTAGTAAAAATCTTGCTAGTTTCCTAGCTCTCATTTCTATGTCAATTTAATTAAAATAATGGCTTCAGGAGCTTATTAGGTGCCATATTCAATTAATAAGAAGCTCAAAAAGCAGCAAAGCGAACGGTGACTGTTAGGAGCATTATTTGTATTAGTAGAATTGGCAAATCGTTAATATAAAGCTATTCCGTACATTGCTTTGTCACATTAGATTTTTTGGAACATAACAATTCAAAGTTGGTTACCCTATGACTCCGATGGAGTTAGATAAATTGTATTTTTTATTTAGTAAAAATCCTGCTAGTTTCCTAGCTCTCATTTCTATGTCAATTTAATTAAAATAATGGTTTCAGGAGCTTATTAGGTGCCATATTCAATTAATGGGAAGCTCAAAAAGCAGCAAAACGAACGGTGACTGTTAGCAGCATTATTTGTATTAGTAGAATTGGAAAATCGTTAATATAATGCTATTCCGTACATTACACTGTCACATTCGATTTTTTGGAACATAACAATTCAAAGTTGGTTACCCTATGACGCCGATGGAGTTAGATAAATTGTATTTTTTTATTTAGTAAAAATCCTGCTAGTTTCCTAGCTCTCATTTCTATATTAATTTAATTAAAATAATGGCTTCAGGAGCTTATTAGGTGCCATATTCGATTAATGGGAAGCTCAAAAAACAGCCAAAGCGAACTGTGACTGTTAGCAGCTTTATTTGTATTAGTAGAATTGGCAAATCGTTAATATAAAGCTATTTCGTACATTACACTGACACATTCGATTTTTTGGAACATAACAATTCAAAGTTGGTTACCCTATGACGCCGATGGAGTTAGATAAATTGTATTTTTTATTTAGTAAAAATCCTGCTAGTTCTCCTAGCTCTCATTTCTATATTAATTTAATTAAAATAATGGCTTCAGGAGCTTATTAGGTGCCATATTCGATTAATGGGAAGCTCAAAAAGCAGTCAAAGCGAACGGTGACTGTTAGCAGCATTATTTGTATTAGTAGAATTGGCAAATCGTTAATATAAAGCTATTCCGTACATTACACTGACACATTCGATTTTTTGGAACATAACATTCAAAGTTGGTTACCCTATGACGCCGATGGAGTTAGATAAATTGTATTTTTTATTTAGTAAAAGTCCTGCTAGTTTCCTAGCTCTCATTTCTATATTAATTTAATTAAAATAATGGCTTCAGGAGCTTATTAGGTGCCATATTCGATTAATGGGAAGCTCAAAAAACAGCCAAAGCGAACTGTGACTGTTAGCAGCTTTATTTGTATTAGTAGAATTGGCAAATCGTTAATATAATGCTATTCCGTACATTACACTGTCACATTCGATTTTTTGGAACATAACAATTCAAAGTTGGTTACCCTATGACGCTGATGGAGTTAGATAAATTGTATTTTTTATTTAGTAAAAATCCTGCTAGTTTCCTAGCTCTCATTTCTATATTAATTTAATTAAAATAATGGCTTCAGGAGCTTATTAGGTGCCATATTCGATTAATGGGAAGCTCAAAAAACAGCCAAAGCGAACTGTGACTGTTAGCAGCTTTATTTGTATTAGTAGAATTGGCAAATCGTTAATATAAAGCTATTTCGTACATTGCTTTGTCACATTCGATTTTTTGGAACATAACAATTCAAAGTTGGTTACCCTATGACGCCGATGGAGTTAGATAAATTGTATTTTTTATTTAGTAAAAATCCTGCTAGTTTCCTAGCTCTCATTTCTATGTCAATTTAATTAAAATAATGGCTTCAGGAGCTTATTAGGTGCCATATTCAATTAATGGGAAGCTCAAAAAGCAGCCAAAGCGAACGGTGACTGTTAGCAGCATTATTTGTATTAGTAGAATTGGCAAATCGTTAATATAAAGCTATTCCGTACATTGCTTTGTCACATTCGATTTTTTGGAACATAACAATTCAAAGTTGGTTACCCTATGACGCCGATGGAGTTAGATAAATTGTATTTTTTATTTAGTAAAAATCCTGCTAGTTTCCTAGCTCTCATTTCTATGTCAATTTAATTAAAATAATGGCTTCAGGAGCTTATTAGGTGCCATATTCAATTAATGGGAAGCTCAAAAAGCAGCCAAAGCGAACGGTGACTGTTAGCAGCATTATTTGTATTAGTAGAATTGGCAAATCGTTAATATAAAGCTATTCCGTACATTGCTTTGTCACATTCGATTTTTTGGAACATAACAATTCAAAGTTGGTTACCCTATGACGCCGATGGAGTTGGATAAATTGTATTTTTTATTTAGTAAAAATCCTGCTAGTTTCCTAGCTCTCATTTCTATGTCAATTTAATTAAAATAATGGCTTCAGGAGCTTATTAGGTGAAATATTCAATTAATGGGAAGCTCAAAAAGCAGACAAAGCAAACGGTGACTGTTAGCAGCATTATTTGTATTAGTAGAATTGGCAAATCGTTAATATAAAGCTATTCCGTACATTGCTTTGTCACATTCGATTTTTTGGAACATAACAATTCAAAGTTGGTTACCCTATGACGCCGATAGAGTTAGATAAATTGTATTTTTTATTTAGTAAAAATCTTGCTAGTTTCCTAGCTCTCATTTCTATGTCAATTTAATTAAAATAATGGCTTCAGGAGCTTATTAGGTGCCATATTCAATTAATAAGAAGCTCAAAAAGCAGCCAAAGCGAACGGTGACTGTTAGGAGCATTATTTGTATTAGTAGAATTGGCAAATCGTTAATATAAAGCTATTCCGTACATTGCTTTGTCACATTAGATTTTTTGGAACATAACAATTCAAAGTTGGTTACCCTATGACTCCGATGGAGTTAGATAAATTGTATTTTTTATTTAGTAAAAATCCTGCTAGTTTCCTAGCTCTCATTTCTATGTCAATTTAATTAAAATAATGGTTTCAGGAGCTTATTAGGTGCCATATTCAATTAATGGGAAGCTCAAAAAGCAGCCAAAACGAACGGTGACTGTTAGCAGCATTATTTGTATTAGTAGAATTGGAAAATCGTTAATATAATGCTATTCCGTACATTACACTGTCACATTCGATTTTTTGGAACATAACAATTCAAAGTTGGTTACCCTATGACGCCGATGGAGTTAGATAAATTGTATTTTTTATTTAGTAAAAATCCTGCTAGTTTCCTAGCTCTCATTTCTATATTAATTTAATTAAAATAATGGCTTCAGGAGCTTATTAGGTGCCATATTCGATTAATGGGAAGCTCAAAAAACAGCCAAAGCGAACTGTGACTGTTAGCAGCTTTATTTGTATTAGTAGAATTGGCAAATCGTTAATATAAAGCTATTTCGTACATTACACTGACACATTCGATTTTTTGGAACATAACAATTCAAAGTTGGTTACCCTATGACGCCGATGGAGTTAGATAAATTGTATTTTTTATTTAGTAAAAATCCTGCTAGTTTCCTAGCTCTCATTTCTATATTAATTTAATTAAAATAATGGCTTCAGGAGCTTATTAGGTGCCATATTCGATTAATGGGAAGCTCAAAAAGCAGTCAAAGCGAACGGTGACTGTTAGCAGCATTATTTGTATTAGTAGAATTGGCAAATCGTTAATATAAAGCTATTCCGTACATTACACTGACACATTCGATTTTTTGGAACATAACATTCAAAGTTGGTTACCCTATGACGCCGATGGAGTTAGATAAATTGTATTTTTTATTTAGTAAAAGTCCTGCTAGTTTCCTAGCTCTCATTTCTATATTAATTTAATTAAAATACAGGCTTCAGGAGCTTATTAGGTGCCATATTCGATTAATGGGAAGCTCAAAAAACAGCCAAAGCGAACTGTGACTGTTAGCAGCATTATTTGTATTAGTAGAATTGGCAAATCGTTAATATAAAGCTATTTCGTACATTACACTGACACATTCGATTTTTTGGAACATAACAATTCAAAGTTGGTTACCCTATGACGCCGATGGAGTTAGATAAATTGTATTTTTTATTTAGTAAAAATCCTGCTAGTTTCCTAGCTCTCATTTCTATATTAATTTAATTAAAATACAGGCTTCAGGAGCTTATTAGGTGCCATATTCGATTAATGGGAAGCTCAAAAAACAGCCAAAGCGAACTGTGACTGTTAGCAGCTTTATTTGTATTAGTAGAATTGGCAAATCGTTAATATAAAGCTATTTCGTACATTACACTGACACATTCGATTTTTTGGAACATAACAATTCAAAGTTGGTTACCCTATGACGCCGATGGAGTTAGATAAATTGTATTTTTTATTTAGTAAAAATCCTGCTAGTTTCCTAGCTCTCATTTCTATATTAATTTAATTAAAATAATGGCTTCAGGAACTTATTAGGTGCCATATTCGATTAATGGGAAGCTCAAAAAGCAGCCAAAGCGAACGGTGACTGTTAGCAGCATTATTTGTATTAGTAGAATTGGCAAATCGTTAATATAAAGCTATTCCGTACATTACACTGACACATTCGATTTTTTGGAACATAACATTCAAAGTTGGTTACCCTATGACGCCGATGGAGTTAGATAAATTGTATTTTTTATTCAGTAAAAGTCCTGCTAGTTTCCTAGCTCTCATTTCTATGTCAATTTAATTAAAATAATGGCTTCAGAAGCTTATTAGGTGCCATATTCAATTAATGGGAAGCTCAAAAAGCAGCCAAAGCGAACGGTGACTGTTAGCAGCGTTATTTGTATTAGTAGAATTGGCAAATCGTTAATATAAAGTTATTCCGTACATTGCTTTGTCACATTCGATTTTTTGGAACATAACAATTCAAAGTTGGTTACCCTATGACGCCGATGGAGTTAGATAAATTGTATTTTTTATTTAGTAAAAATCCTGCTAGTTTCCTAGCTCTCATTTCTATGTCAATTTAATTAAAATAATGGCTTCAGGAGCTTATTAGGTGCCATATTCAATTAATGGGAAGCTCAAAAAGCAGCCAAAGCGAACGGTGACTGTTAGCAGCATTATTTGTATTAGTAGAATTGGCAAATCGTTAATATAAAGCTATTCCGTACATTGCTTTGTCACATTCGATTTTTTGGAACATAACAATTCAAAGTTGGTTACCCTATGACGCCGATGGAGTTAGATAAATCGTATTTTTTATTTAGTAAAAATCCTGCTAGTTTCCTAGCTCTCATTTCTATGTCAATTTAATTAAAATAATGGCTTCAGGAGCTTATTAGGTGCCATATTCAATTAATGGGAAGCTCAAAAAGCAGCCAAAGCGAACGGTGACTGTTAGCAGCATTATTAGTATTAGTAGAATTGGCAAATCGTTAATATAAAGCTATTCCGTACATTGCTTTGTCACATTCGATTTTTTGGAACATAACAATTCAAAGTTGGTTACCCTATGACGCCGATGGAGTTAGATAAATTGTATTTTTTATTTAGTAAAAATCCTGCTAGTTTCCTAGCTCTCATTTCTATGTCAATTTAATTAAAATAATGGTTTCAGGTGCTTATTAGGTGCCATATTCAATTAATGGGAAGCTCAAAAGGCAGCCAAAGCGAACGGTGACTGTTAGCAGCATTATTTGTATTAGTAGGATTGGCAAATCGTTAATATAAAGCTATTCCGTACATTGCTTTGTCACATTCGATTTTTTGGAACATAACAATTCAAAGTTGGTTACCCTATGACGCCGATGGAGTTAGATAAATTGTATTTTTTATTTAGTAAAAATCCTGCTAGTTTCCTAGCTCTCATTTCTATATTAATTTAATTAAAATAATGGCTTCAGGAGCTTATTAGGTGCCATATTCGATTAATGGGAAGCTCAAAAAGCAGCCAAAGCGAACGGTGACTGTTAGCAGCATTATTTGTATTAGTAGAATTGGCAAATCGTTAATATAAAGCTATTCCGTACATTACACTGACACATTCGATTTTTTGGAACATAACATTCAAAGTTGGTTACCCTATGACGCCGATGGAGTTAGATAAATTGTATTTTTTATTTAGTAAAAGTTCTGCTAGTTTCCTAGCTCTCATTTCTATATTAATTTAATTAAAATAATGGCTTCAGGAGCTTATTAGGTGCCATATTCGATTAATGGGAAGCTCAAAAAGCAGCCAAAGCGAACGGTGACTGTTAGCAGCATTATTTGTATTAGTAGAATTGGCAAATCGTTAATATAAAGCTATTCCGTACATTACACTGACACATTCGATTTTTTGGAACATAACATTCAAAGTTGGTTACCCTATGACGCCGATGGAGTTAGATAAATTGTATTTTTTATTTAGTAAAAGTCCTGCTAGTTTCCTAGCTCTCATTTCTATATTAATTTAATTAAAATACAGGTTTCAGGAGCTTATTAGGTGCCATATTCGATTAATGGGAAGCTCAAAAAACAGCCAAAGCGAACGGTGACTGTTAGCAGCATTATTTGTATTAGTAGAATTGGCAAATCGTTAATATAAAGCTATTTCCTACATTACACTGACACATTCGATTTTTTGGAACATAACAATTCAAAGTTGGTTACCCTATGACGCCGATGGAGTTAGATAAATTGTATTTTTTATTTAGTAAAAATCCTGCTAGTTTCCTGGCTCTCATTTCTATATTAATTTAATTAAAATACAGGCTTCAGGAGCTTATTAGGTGCCATATTCGATTAATGGGAAGCTCAAAAAACAGCCAAAGCGAACTGTGACTGTTAGCAGCTTTATTTGTATTAGTAGAATTGGCAAATCGTTAATATAAAGCTATTTCGTACATTACACTGACACATTCGATTTTTTGGAACATAACAATTCAAAGTTGGTTACCCTATGACGCCGATGGAGTTAGATAAATTGTATTTTTTATTTAGTAAAAGTCCTGCTAGTTTCCTAGCTCTCATTTCTATAATAATTTAATTAAAATACAGGTTTCAGGAGCTTATTAGGTGCCATATTCGATTAATGGGAAGCTCAAAAAGCAGCCAAAGCGAACGGTGACTGTTAGCAGCATTATTTGTATTAGTAGAATTGGCAAATCGTTAATATAAAGCTATTTCGTACATTACACTGACACATTCGATTTTTTGGAACATAACAATTCAAAGTTGGTTACCCTATGACGCCGATGGAGTTAGATAAATTGTATTTTTTATTTAGTAAAAATTCTGCTAGTTTCCTAGCTCTCATTTCTATATTAATTTAATTAAAATACAGGCTTCAGGAGCTTATTAGGTGCCATATTCGATTAATGGGAAGCTCAAAAAACAGCCAAAGCGAACGGTGACTGTTAGCAGCATTATTTGTATTAGTAGAATTGGCAAATCGTTAATATAAAGCTATTTCGTACATTACACTGACACATTCGATTTTTTGGAACATAACAATTCAAAGTTGGTTACCCTATGACGCCGATGGAGTTAGATAAATTGTATTTTTTATTTAGTAAAAGTCCTGCTAGTTTCCTAGCTCTCATTTCTATATTAATTTAATTAAAATAATGGCTTCAGGAGCTTATTAGGTGCCATATTCGATTAATGGGAAGCTCAAAAAGCAGCCAAAGCGAACGGTGACTGTTAGCAGCATTATTTGTATTAGTAGAATTGGCAAATCGTTAATATAAAGCTATTCCGTACATTACACTGACACATTCGATTTTTTGGAACATAACATTCAAAGTTGGTTACCCTATGACGCCGATGGAGTTAGATAAATTGTATTTTTTATTTAGTAAAAGTCCTGCTAGTTTCCTAGCTCTCATTTCTATATTAATTTAATTAAAATACAGGTTTCAGGAGCTTATTAGGTGCCATATTCGATTAATGGGAAGTTCAAAAAGCAGCCAAAGCGAACGGTGACTGTTAGCAGCATTATTTGTATTAGTAGAATTGGCAAATCGTTAATATAAAGCTATTTCGTACATTACACTGACACATTCGATTTTTTGGAACATAACAATTCAAAGTTGGTTACCCTATGACGCCGATGGAGTTAGATAAATTGTATTTTTTATTTAGTAAAAATCCTGCTAGTTTCCTAGCTCTCATTTCTATATTAATTTAATTAAAATACAGGCTTCAGGAGCTTATTAGGTGCCATATTCGATTAATGGGAAGCTCAAAAAAGAGCCAAAGCGAACTGTGACTGTTAGCAGCTTTATTTGTATTAGTAGAATTGGCAAATCGTTAATATAAAGCTATTTCGTACATTACACTGACACATTCGATTTTTTGGAACATAACAATTCAAAGTTGGTTACCCTATGACGCCGATGGAGTTAGATAAATTGTATTTTTTATTTAGTAAAAATCCTGCTAGTTTCGTAGCTCTCATTTCTATATTAATTTAATTAAAATAATGGCTTCAGGAGCTTATTAGGTGCCATATTCGATTAATGGGAAGCTCAAAAAGCAGCCAAAGCGAACGGTGACTGTTAGCAGCATTATTTGTATTAGTAGAATTGGCAAATCGTTAATATAAAGCTATTCCGTACATTACACTGACACATTCGATTTTTTGGAACATAACATTCAAAGTTGGTTACCCTATGACGCCGATGGAGTTAGATAAATTGTATTTTTTATTTAGTAAAAGTCCTGCTAGTTTCCTAGCTCTCATTTCTATGTCAATTTAATTAAAATAATGGCTTCAGGAGCTTATTAGGTGCCATATTCAATTAATGGGAAGCTCAAAAAGCAGCCAAAGCGAACGGTGACTGTTAGCAGCGTTATTTGTATTAGTAGAATTGGCAAATCGTTAATATAAAGTTATTCCGTACATTGCTTTGTCACATTCGATTTTTTGGAACATAACAATTCAAAGTTGGTTACCCTATGACGCCGATGGAGTTAGATAAATTGTATTTTTTATTTAGTAAAAATCCTGCTAGTTTCCTAGCTCTCATTTCTATGTCAATTTAATTAAAATAATGGCTTCAGGAGCTTATTAGGTGCCATATTCAATTAATGGGAAGCTCAAAAAGCAGCCAAAGCGAACGGTGACTGTTAGCAGCGTTATTTGTATTAGTAGAATTGGCAAATCGTTAATATAAAGTTATTCCGTACATTGCTTTGTCACATTCGATTTTTTGGAACATAACAATTCAAAGTTGGTTACCCTATGACGCCGATGGAGTTAGATAAATTGTATTTTTTATTTAGTAAAAATCCTGCTAGTTTCCTAGCTCTCATTTCTATGTCAATTTAATTAAAATAATGGCTTCAGGAGCTTATTAGGTGCCATATTCGATTAATGGGAAGCTCAAAAAACAGCCAAAGCGAACTGTGACTGTTAGCAGCTTTATTTGTATTAGTAGAATTGGCAAATCGTTAATATAAAGCTATTTCGTACATTACACTGACACATTCGATTTTTTGGAACATAACAATTCAAAGTTGGTTACCCTATGACTCCGATGGAGTTAGATAAATTGTATTTTTTATTTAGTAAAAATCCTGCTAGTTTCCTAGCTCTCATTTCTATGTCAATTTAATTAAAATAATGGTTTCAGGAGCTTATTAGGTGCCATATTCAATTAATGGGAAGCTCAAAAAGCAGCCAAAGCGAACGGTGACTGTTAGCAGCATTATTTGTATTAGTAGAATTGGCAAATCGTTAATATAATGCTATTCCGTACATTACACTGTCACATTCGATTTTTTGGAACATAACAATTCAAAGTTGGTTACCCTATGACGCCGATGGAGTTAGATAAATTGTATTCTTTATTTAGTAAAAATCCTGCTAGTTTCCTAGCTCTCATTTCTAATTAATTTAATTAAAATACAGGCTTCAGGAGCTTATTAGGTGCCATATTCGATTAATGGGAAGCTCAAAAAACAGCCAAAGCGAACTGTGACTGTTAGCAGCTTTATTTGTATTAGTAGAATTGGCAAATCGTTAATATAAAGCTATTTCGTACATTACACTGACACATTCGATTTTTTGGAACATAACAATTCAAAGTTGGTTACCCTATGACGCCGATGGAGTTAGATAAATTGTATTTTTTATTTAGTAAAAATCCTGCTAGTTTCCTAGCTCTCATTTCTATAATAATTTAATTAAAATAATGGCTTCAGGAGCTTATTAGGTGCCATATTCGATTAATGGGAAGCTCAAAAAGCAGCCAAAGCGAACTGTGACTGTTAGCAGCTTTATTTGTATTAGTAGAATAGGCAAATCGTTAATATAAAGCTATTTCGTACATTACACTGACACATTCGATTTTTTGGAACATAACAATTCAAAGTTGGTTACCCTATGACGCCGATGGAGTTAGATAAATTGTATTTTTTATTTAGTAAAAGTCCTGCTAGTTTCCTAGCTCTCATTTCTATGTCAATTTAATTAAAATAATGGCATCAGGAGCTTATTAGGTGCCATATTCAATTAATGGGAAGCTCAAAAAGCAGCCAAAGCGAACGGTGACTGTTAGCAGCGTTATTTGTATTAGTAAAATTGGAAAATCGTTAATATAAAGTTATTCCGTACATTGCTTTGTCACATTCGATTTTTTGGAACATAACAATTCAAAGTTGGTTACCCTATGACGCCGATGGAGTTAGATAAATTGTATTTTTTATTTAGTAAAAATCCTGCTAGTTTCCTAGCTCTCATTTCTATGTCAATTTAATTAAAATAATGGCATCAGGAGCTTATTAGGTGCCATATTCAATTAATGGGAAGCTCAAAAAGCAGCCAAAGCGAACGGTGACTGTTAGCAGCATTATTTGTATTAGTAGAATTGGCAAATCGTTAATATAAAGCTATTCCGTACATTGCTTTGTCACATTCGATTTTTTGGAACATAACAATTCAAAGTTGGTTACCCTATGACGCCGATGGAGTTAGATAAATTGTATTTTTTATTTAGTAAAAATCCTGCTAGTTTCCTAGCTCTCATTTCTATATTAATTTAATTAAAATAATGGCTTCAGGAGCTTATTAGGTGCCATATTCGATTAATGGGAAGCTCAAAAAGCAGCCAAAGCGAACTGTGACTGTTAGCAGCTTTATTTGTATTAGTAGAATAGGCAAATCGTTAATATAAAGCTATTTCGTACATTACACTGACACATTCGATTTTTTGGAACATAACAATTCAAAGTTGGTTACCCTATGACGCCGATGGAGTTAGATAAATTGTATTTTTTATTTAGTAAAAGTCCTGCTAGTTTCCTAGCTCTCATTTCTATGTCAATTTAATTAAAATAATGGCATCAGGAGCTTATTAGGTGCCATATTCAATTAATGGGAAGCTCAAAAAGCAGCCAAAGCGAACGGTGACTGTTAGCAGCGTTATTTGTATTAGTAAAATTGGAAAATCGTTAATATAAAGTTATTCCGTACATTGCTTTGTCACATTCGATTTTTTGGAACATAACAATTCAAAGTTGGTTACCCTATGACGCCGATGGAGTTAGATAAATTGTATTTTTTATTTAGTAAAAATCCTGCTAGTTTCCTAGCTCTCATTTCTATGTCAATTTAATTAAAATAATGGCATCAGGAGCTTATTAGGTGCCATATTCAATTAATGGGAAGCTCAAAAAGCAGCCAAAGCGAACGGTGACTGTTAGCAGCATTATTTGTATTAGTAGAATTGGCAAATCGTTAATATAAAGCTATTCCGTACATTGCTTTGTCACATTCGATTTTTTGGAACATAACAATTCAAAGTTGGTTACCCTATGACGCCGATGGAGTTAGATAAATTGTATTTTTTATTTAGTAAAAATCCTGCTAGTTTCCTAGCTCTCATTTCTATATTAATTTAATTAAAATAATGGCTTCAGGAGCTTATTAGGTGCCATATTCGATTAATGGGAAGCTCAAAAAGCAGCCAAAGCGAACTGTGACTGTTAGCAGCTTTATTTGTATTAGTAGAATAGGCAAATCGTTAATATAAAGCTATTTCGTACATTACACTGACACATTCGATTTTTTGGAACATAACAATTCAAAGTTGGTTACCCTATGACACCGATGGAGTTAGATAAATTGTATTTTTTATTTAGTAAAAGTCCTGCTAGTTTCCTAGCTCTCATTTCTATGTCAATTTAATTAAAATAATGGCATCAGGAGCTTATTAGGTGCCATATTCAATTAATGGGAAGCTCAAAAAGCAGCCAAAGCGAACGGTGACTGTTAGCAGCGTTATTTGTATTAGTAAAATTGGAAAATCGTTAATATAAAGTTATTCCGTACATTGCTTTGTCACATTCGATTTTTTGGAACATAACAATTCAAAGTTGGTTACCCTATGACGCCGATGGAGTTAGATAAATTGTATTTTTTATTTAGTAAAAATCCTGCTAGTTTCCTAGCTCTCATTTCTATGTCAATTTAATTAAAATAATGGCATCAGGAGCTTATTAGGTGCCATATTCAATTAATGGGAAGCTCAAAAAGCAGCCAAAGCGAACGGTGACTGTTAGCAGCATTATTTGTATTAGTAGAATTGGAAAATCGTTAATATAAAGTTATTCCGTACATTGCTTTGTCACATTCGATTTTTTGGAACATAACAATTCAAAGTTGGTTACCCTATGACGCCGATGGAGTTAGATAAATTGTATTTTTTATTTAGTAAAAATCCTGCTAGTTTCCTAGCTCTCATTTCTATGTCAATTTAATTAAAATAATGGCATCAGGAGCTTATTAGGTGCCATATTCAATTAATGGGAAGCTCAAAAAGCAGCCAAAGCGAACGGTGACTGTTAGCAGCATTATTTGTATTAGTAGAATTGGCAAATCGTTAATATAAAGCTATTCCGTACATTGCTTTGTCACATTCGATTTTTTGGAACATAACAATTCAAAGTTGGTTACCCTATGACGCCGATGGAGTTAGATAAATTGTATTTTTTATTTAGTAAAAATCCTGCTAGTTTCCTAGCTCTCATTTCTATATTAATTTAATTAAAATAATGGCTTCAGGAGCTTATTAGGTGCCATATTCGATTAATGGGAAGCTCAAAAAGCAGCCAAAGCGAACTGTGACTGTTAGCAGCTTTATTTGTATTAGTAGAATAGGCAAATCGTTAATATAAAGCTATTTCGTACATTACACTGACACATTCGATTTTTTGGAACATAACAATTCAAAGTTGGTTACCATATGACGCCGATGGAGTTAGATAAATTGTATTTTTTATTTAGTAAAAGTCCTGCTAGTTTCCTAGCTCTCATTTCTATGTCAATTTAATTAAAATAATGGCATCAGGAGCTTATTAGGTGCCATATTCAATTAATGGGAAGCTCAAAAAGCAGCCAAAGCGAACGGTGACTGTTAGCAGCGTTATTTGTATTAGTAAAATTGGAAAATCGTTAATATAAAGTTATTCCGTACATTGCTTTGTCACATTCGATTTTTTGGAACATAACAATTCAAAGTTGGTTACCCTATGACGCCGATGGAGTTAGATAAATTGTATTTTTTATTTAGTAAAAATCCTGCTAGTTTCCTAGCTCTCATTTCTATGTCAATTTAATTAAAATAATGGCATCAGGAGCTTATTAGGTGCCATATTCAATTAATGGGAAGCTCAAAAAGCAGCCAAAGCGAACGGTGACTGTTAGCAGCATTATTTGTATTAGTAGAATTGGCAAATCGTTAATATAAAGCTATTCCGTACATTGCTTTGTCACATTCGATTTTTTGGAACATAACAATTCAAAGTTGGTTATCCTATGACGCCGATGGAGTTAGATAAATTGTATTTTTTATTTAGTAAAAATCCTGCTAGTTTCCTAGCTCTCATTTCTATGTCAATTTAATTAAAATAATGGCTTCAGGAGCTTATTAGGTGCCATATTCAATTAATGGGAAGCTCAAAAAGCAGCCAAAGCGAACGGTGACTGTTAGCAGCATTATTAGTATTAGTAGAATTGGCAAATCGTTAATATAAAGCTATTCCGTACATTGCTTTGTCACATTCGATTTTTTGGAACATAACAATTCAAAGTTGGTTACCCTATGACGCCGATGGAGTTAGATAAATTGTATTTTTTATTTAGTAAAAATCCTGCTAGTTTCCTAGCTCTCATTTCTATGTCAATTTAATTAAAATAATGGCTTCAGGTGCTTATTAGGTGCCATATTCAATTAATGGGAAGCTCAAAAGGCAGCCAAAGCGAACGGTGACTGTTAGCAGCATTATTTGTATTAGTAGAATTGGCAAATCGTTAATATAAAGCTATTCCGTACATGGCTTTGTCACATTCGATTTTTTGGAACATAACAATTCAAAGTTGGTTACCCTATGACGCCGATGGAGTTAGATAAATTGTATTTTTATTTAGTAAAAATCCTGCTAGTTTCCTAGCTCTTATTTCTATGTCAATTTAATTAAAATAATGGCTTCAAGAGCTTATTAGGTGCCATATTCAATTAATGGGAAGCTCAAAAAGCAGCCAAAGCGAACGGTGACTGTTAGCAGCATTATTTGTATTAGTAGAATTGGCAAATCGTTAATATAAAGCTATTCCGTACATTGCTTTGTCACATTCGATTTTTTGGAACATAACAATTCAAAGTTGGTTACCCTATGACGCCGATGGAGTTAGATAAATTGTATTTTTTATTTAGTAAAAATCCTGCTAGTTTCCTAGCTCTCATTTCTATGTCAATTTAATTAAAATAATGGCTTCAGGAGCTTATTAGGTGCCACATTCATTTAATGGGAAGCTCAAAAGGCAGCCAAACCGAACGGTGACTGTTAGCAGCATTATTTGTATTAGTAGAATTGGCAAATCGTTAATATAAAGCTATTCCGTACATTGCTTTGTCACATTCGATTTTTTGGAACATAACAATTCAAAGTTGGTTACCCTATGACGCCGATGGAGTTAGATAAATTGTATTTTTTATTTAGTAAAAATCCTGCTAGTTTCCTAGCTCTCATTTCTATGTCAATTTAATTAAAATAATGGCTTCAAGAGCTTATTAGGTGCCATATTCAATTAATGGGAAGCTCAAAAAGCAGCCAAAGCGAACGGTGACTGTTAGCAGCATTATTTGTATTAGTAGAATTGGCAAATCGTTAATATAAAGCTATTCCGTACATTGCTTTGTCACATTCGATTTTTTGGAACATAACAATTCAAAGTTAGTTACCCTATGACGCCGATGGAGTTAGATAAATTGTAATTTTTATTTAGTAAAAATCCTGCTAGTTTCCTAGCTCTCATTTCTATGTCAATTTAATTAAAATAATGGCTTCAGGAGCTTATTAGGTGCCATATTCAATTAATGGGAAGCTCAAAAAGCAGCCAAAGCGAACGGTGACCGTTAGCAGCGTTATTTGTATTAGTAGAATTGGCAAATCGTTAATATAAAGTTATTCCGTACATTGCTTTGGCACATTCGATTTTTTGGAACATAACAATTCAAAGTTGGTTACCCTATGACACCGATGGAGTTAGATAAATTGTATTTTTTATTTAGTAAAAATCCTGCTAGTGTCCTAGCTCTCATTTCTATGTCAATTTAATTAAAATAATGGCTTCAGGAGCTTATTAGGTGCCATATTCAATTAATGGGAAGCTCAAAAAGCAGCCAAAGCGAACGGTGACTGTTAGCAGCATTATTTGTATTAGTAGAATTGGCAAATCGTTAATATAAAGCTATTCCGAACATTGCTTTGTCACATTCGATTTTTTGGAACATAACAATTCAAAGTTGGTTACCCTATGACGCCGATGGAGTTAGATAAATTGTATTTTTTATTTAGTAAAAAACCTGCTAGTTTCCTAGCTTTCATTTCTATGTCAATTTAATTAAAATAATGGCTTCAAGAGCTTATTAGGTGCCATATTCAATTAATGGGAAGCTCAAAAAGCAGCCAAAGCGAACGGTGACTGTTAGCAGCATTATTTGTATTAGTAGAATTGGCAAATCGTTAATATAAAGCTATTCCGTACATTGCTTTGTCACATTCGATTTTTTGGAACATAACAATTCAAAGTTGGTTACCCTATGACGCCGATGGAGTTAGATAAATTGTATTTTTTATTTAGTAAAAATCCTGCTAGTTTCCTAGCTTTCATTTCTATGTCAATTTAATTAAAATAATGGCTTCAAGAGCTTATTAGGTGCCATATTCAATTAATGGGAAGCTCAAAAAGCAGCCAAAGCGAACGGTGACTGTTAGCAGCATTATTTGTATTAGTAGAATTGGCAAATCGTTAATATAAAGCTATTCCGTACATTGCTTTGTCACATTCGATTTTTTGGAACATAACAATTCAAAGTTAGTTACCCTATGACGCCGATGGAGTTAGATAAATTTTATTTTTTATTTAGTAAAAATCCTGCTAGTTTCCTAGCTCTCATTTCTATGTCAATTTAATTAAAATAATGGCTTCAGGAGCTTATTAGGTGCCATATTCAATTAATGGGAAGCTCAAAAAGCAGCCAAAGCGAACGGTGACTGTTAGCAGCATTATTTGTATTAGTAGAATTGGCAAATCGTTAATATAAAGCTATTCCTTACATTGCTTTGTCACATTCGAATTTTTGGAACATAACAATTCAAAGTTGGTTACCCTATGACGCCGATAGAGTTAGATAAATTGTATTTTTTATTTAGTAAAAATCTTGCTAGTTTCCTAGCTCTTATTTCTATGTCAATTTAATTAAAATAATGGCTTCAGGAGCTTATTAGGTGCCATATTCAATTAATGGGAAGCTCAAAAAGCAGCCAAAGCGAACGGTGACTGTTAGCAGCGTTATTTGTATTAGTAGAATTGGCAAATCGTTAATATAAAGCTATTCCGTACATTGCTTTGTCACATTCGATTTTTTGAACATAACAATTCAAAGTTGGTTACCCTATGACGCCGATGGAGTTAGATAAATTGTATTTTTTATTTAGTACAAATCCTGCTACTTTCCTAGCTCTCATTTCTATGTCAATTTAATTAAAATAATGGCTTCAGGAGCTTATTAGGTGCCATATTCAATTAATGGGAAGCTCAAAAAGCAGCCAAAGCGAACGGTGAATGTTAGCAGCTTTATTTGTATTAGTAGAATTGGCAAATCGTTAATATAAAGCTATTCCGTACATTGCTTTGTCACATTCGATTTTTTGGAACATAACAATTCAAAGTTGGTTACCCTATGACGCCGATAGAGTTAGATAAATTGTATTTTTTATTTAGTAAAAATCTTGCTAGTTTCCTAGCTCTCATTTCTATGTCAATTTAATTAAAATAATGGCTTCAGGAGCTTATTAGGTGCCATATTCAATTAATAAGAAGCTCAAAAAGCAGCCAAAGCGAACGGGGACTGTTAGGAGCATTATTTGTATTAGTAGAATTGGCAAATCGTTAATATAAAGCTATTCCGTACATTGCTTTGTCACATTAGATTTTTTGGAACATAACAATTCAAAGTTGGTTACCGTATGACTCCGATGGAGTTAGATAAATTGTATTTTTTATTTAGTAAAAATCCTGCTAGTTTCCTAGCTCTCATTGCTATGTCAATTTAATTCAAATAATGGCTTCAGGAGCTTATTAGGTGCCATATTCAATTAATGGGAAGCTCAAAAAGCAGCCAAAACGAACGGTGACTGTTAGCAGCATTATTTGTATTAGTAGAATTGGCAAATCGTTAATATAATGCTATTCCGTACATTACACTGTCACATTCGATTTTTTGGAACATAACAATTCAAAGTTGGTTACCCTATGACGCCGATGGAGTTAGATAAATTGTATTTTTTATTTAGTAAAAATCCTGCTAGTTTCCTAGCTCTCATTTCTATATTAATTTAATTAAAATAATGGCTTCAGGAGCTTATTAGGTGCCATATTCGATTAATGGGAAGCTCAAAAAGCAGCCAAAGCGAACGGTGACTGTTAGCAGCATTATTTGTATTAGAATTGGCAAATCGTTAATATAAAGCTATTCCGTACATTACACTGACACATTCGATTTTTTGGAACATGACATTCAAAGTTGGTTACCCTATGACGCCGATGGAGTTAGATAAATTGTATTTTTTATTTAGTAAAAATCCTGCTAGTTTCCTAGCTCTCATTTCTATGTCAATTTAATTAAAATAATGGCTTCAGGAGCTTATTAGGTGCCTTATTCAATTAATGGGAAGCTCAAAAAGCAGCCAAAGCGAACGGTGACTGTTAGCAGCGTTATTTGTATTAGTAGAATTGGCAAATCGTTAATATAAAGTTATTCCGTACATTGCTTTGTCACATTCGATTTTTTGGAACATAACAATTCAAAGTTGGTTACCCTATGACGCCGATGGAGTTAGATAAATTGTATTTTATATTTAGTAAAAATTCTGCTAGTTTCCTAGCTCCCATTTCTATGTCAATTTAATTAAAATAATGGCTTCAGGAGCTTATTAGGTGCCATATTCAATTAATGGGAAGCTCAAAAAGCAGCCAAAGCGAACGGTGACTGTTAGCAGCATTATTTGTATTAGTAGAATTGGCAAATCGTTAATATAAAGCTATTCCGTACATTGCTTTGTCACATTCGATTTTTTGGAACATAACAATTTAAAGTTGGTTACCCTATGACGCCGATGGAGTTAGATAAATTGTATTTTTTATTTAGTAAAAATCTTGCTAGTTTCCTAGCTCTTATTTCTATGTCAATTTAATTAAAATAATGGCTTCAGGAGCTTATTAGGTGCCATATTCAATTAATGGAAGCTCAAAAAGCAGCCAAAGCGAACGGTGACTGTTAGCAGCATTATTTGTATTAGTAGAATTGGCAAATCGTTAATATAAAGCTATTCCGTACATTGCTTTGTCACATTCGATTTTTTGGAACATAACAATTCAAAGTTGGTTACCCTATGACGCCGATGGAGTTAGATAAATTGTATTTTTTATTTAGTAAAAATCCTGCTAGTTTCCTAGCTTTCATTTCTATGTCAATTTAATTAAAATAATGGCTTCAAGAGCTTATTAGGTGCCATATTCAATTAATGGGAAGCTCAAAAAGCAGCCAAAGCGAACGGTGACTGTTAGCAGCATTATTTGTATTAGTAGAATTGGCAAATCGTTAATATAAAGCTATTCCGTACATTGCTTTGTCACATTCGATTTTTTGGAACATAACAATTCAAAGTTGGTTACCCTATGACGCCGATGGAGTTAGATAAATTGTATTTTTTATTTAGTAAAAATCCTGCTAGTTTCCTAGCTTTCATTTCTATGTCAATTTAATTAAAATAATGGCTTCAAGAGCTTATTAGGTGCCATATTCAATTAATGGGAAGCTCAAAAAGCAGCCAAAGCGAACGGTGACTGTTAGCAGCATTATTTGTATTAGTAGAATTGGCAAATCGTTAATATAAAGCTATTCCGTACATTGCTTTGTCACATTCGATTTTTTGGAACATAACAATTCAAAGTTAGTTACCCTATGACGCCGATGGAGTTAGATAAATTTTATTTTTTATTTAGTAAAAATCCTGCTAGTTTCCTAGCTCTCATTTCTATGTCAATTTAATTAAAATAATGGCTTCAGGAGCTTATTAGGTGCCATATTCAATTAATGGGAAGCTCAAAAAGCAGCCAAAGCGAACGGTGACTGTTAGCAGCATTATTTGTATTAGTAGAATTGGCAAATCGTTAATATAAAGCTATTCCTTACATTGCTTTGTCACATTCGAATTTTTGGAACATAACAATTCAAAGTTGGTTACCCTATGACGCCGATAGAGTTAGATAAATTGTATTTTTTATTTAGTAAAAATCTTGCTAGTTTCCTAGCTCTTATTTCTATGTCAATTTAATTAAAATAATGGCTTCAGGAGCTTATTAGGTGCCATATTCAATTAATGGGAAGCTCAAAAAGCAGCCAAAGCGAACGGTGACTGTTAGCAGCGTTATTTGTATTAGTAGAATTGGCAAATCGTTAATATAAAGCTATTCCGTACATTGCTTTGTCACATTCGATTTTTTGGAACATAACAATTCAAAGTTGGTTACCCTATGACGCCGATGGAGTTAGATAAATTGTATTTTTTATTTAGTACAAATCCTGCTAGTTTCCTAGCTCTCATTTCTATGTCAATTTAATTAAAATAATGGCTTCAGGAGCTTATTAGGTGCCATATTCAATTAATGGGAAGCTCAAAAAGCAGCCAAAGCGAACGGTGAATGTTAGCAGCTTTATTTGTATTAGTAGAATTGGCAAATCGTTAATATAAAGCTATTCCGTACATTGCTTTGTCACATTCGATTTTTTGAAACATAACAATTCAAAGTTGGTTACCCTATGACGCCGATGGAGTTAGATAAATTGTATTTTTTATTTAGTAAAAATCCTGCTAGTTTCCTAGCTCTTATTTCTATGTCAATTTAATTAAAATAATGGCTTCAAGAGCTTATTAGGTGCCATATTCAATTAATGGAAGCTCAAAAAGCAGCCAAAGCGAACGGTGACTGTTAGCAGCATTATTTGTATTAGTAGAATTGGCAAATCGTTAATATAAAGCTATTCCGTACATTGCTTTGTCACATTCGATTTTTTGGAACATAACAATTCAAAGTTGGTTACCCTATGACGCCGATGGAGTTAGATAAATTGTATTTTTTATTTAGTAAAAATCCTGCTAGTTTCCTAGCTTTCATTTCTATGTCAATTTAATTAAAATAATGGCTTCAAGAGCTTATTAGGTGCCATATTCAATTAATGGGAAGCTCAAAAAGCAGCCAAAGCGAACGGTGACTGTTAGCAGCATTATTTGTATTAGTAGAATTGGCAAATCGTTAATATAAAGCTATTCCGTACATTGCTTTGTCACATTCGATTTTTTGGAACATAACAATTCAAAGTTAGTTTACCCTATGACGCCGATGGAGTTAGATAAATTTTATTTTTTATTTAGTAAAAATCCTGCTAGTTTCGTAGCTCTCATTTCTATGTCAATTTAATTAAAATAATGGCTTCAGGAGCTTATTAGGTGCCATATTCAATTAATGGGAAGCTCAAAAAGCAGCCAAAGCGAACGGTGACTGTTAGCAGCATTATTTGTATTAGTAGAATTGGCAAATCGCTAATATAAAGCTATTCCTTACATTGCTTTGTCACATTCGAATTTTTGGAACATAACAATTCAAAGTTGGTTACCCTATGACGCCGATAGAGTTAGATAAATTGTATTTTTTATTTAGTAAAAATCTTGCTAGTTTCCTAGCTCTTATTTCTATGTCAATTTAATTAAAATAATGGCTTCAGGAGCTTATTAGGTGCCATATTCAATTAATGGGAAGCTCAAAAAGCAGCCAAAGCGAACGGTGACTGTTAGCAGCGTTATTTGTATTAGTAGAATTGGCAAATCGTTAATATAAAGCTATTCCGTACATTGCTTTGTCACATTCGATTTTTTGGAACATAACAATTCAAAGTTGGTTACCCTATGACGCCGATGGAGTTAGATAAATTGTATTTTTTATTTAGTACAAATCCTGCTAGTTTCCTAGCTCTCATTTCTATGTCAATTTAATTAAAATAATGGCTTCAGGAGCTTATTAGGTGCCATATTCAATTAATGGGAAGCTCAAAAAGCAGCCAAAGCGAACGGTGAATGTTAGCAGCTTTATTTGTATTAGTAGAATTGGCAAATCGTTAATATAAAGCTATTCCGTACATTGCTTTGTCACATTCGATTTTTTGAAACATAACAATTCAAAGTTGGTTACCCTATGACGCCGATGGAGTTAGATAAATTGTATTTTTTATTTAGTAAAAATCCTGCTAGTTTCCTATCTCTCATTTCTATGTCAATTTAATTAAAATAATGGCTTCAGGAGCTTATTAGGTGCCATATTGAATTAATGGGAAGCTCAAAAAGCAGCCAAAGCGAACGGTGACTGTTAGCAGCATTATTTGTATTAGTAGAATTGGCAAATCGTTAATATAAAGCTATTCCGTACATTGCTTTGTCACATTCGATTTTTGGAACATAACAATTCAAAGTTGGTTACCCTATGACGCCGATAGAGTTAGATAAATTGTATTTTTTATTTAGTAAAAATCTTGCTAGTTTCCTAGCTCTCATTTCTATGTCAATTTAATTAAAATAATGGCTTCAGGAGCTTATTAGGTGCCATATTCAATTAATAAGAAGCTCAAAAAGCAGCCAAAGCGAACGGGGACTGTTAGGAGCATTATTTGTATTAGTAGAATTGGCAAATCGTTAATATAAAGCTATTCCGTACATTGCTTTGTCACATTAGATTTTTTGGAACATAACAATTCAAAGTTGGTTACCCTATGACTCCGATGGAGTTAGATAAATTGTATTTTTTATTTAGTAAAAATCCTGCTAGTTTCCTAGCTCTCATTGCTATGTCAATTTAATTCAAATAATGGCTTCAGGAGCTTATTAGGTGCCATATTCAATTAATGGGAAGCTCAAAAAGCAGCCAAAACGAACGGTGACTGTTAGCAGCATTATTTGTATTAGTAGAATTGGCAAATCGTTAATATAATGCTATTCCGTACATTACACTGTCACATTCGATTTTTTGGAACATAACAATTCAAAGTTGGTTACCCTATGACGCCGATGGAGTTAGATAAATTGTATTTTTTATTTAGTAAAAATCCTGCTAGTTTCCTAGCTCTCATTTCTATATTAATTTAATTAAAATAATGTCTTCAGGAGCTTATTAGGTGCCATATTCGATTAATGGAAGCTCAAAAAGCAGCCAAAGCGGACGGTGACTGTTAGCAGCATTATTTGTATTAGTAGAATTGGCAAATTGTTAATATAAAGCTATTCCGTACATTACACTGACACATTCGATTTTTTGGAACATGACATTCAAAGTTGGTTACCCTATGACGCCGATGGAGTTAGATAAATTGTATTTTTTATTTAGTAAAAATCCTGCTAGTTTCCTAGCTCTCATTTCTATGTCAATTTAATTAAAATAATGGCTTCAGGAGCTTATTAGGTGCCTTATTCAATTAATGGGAAGCTCAAAAAGCAGCCAAAGCGAACGATGACTGTTAGCAGCGTTATTTGTATTAGTAGAATTGGCAAATCGTTAATATAAAGTTATTCCGTACATTGCTTTGTCACATTCGATTTTTTGGAACATAACAATTCAAAGTTGGTTACCCTATGACGCCGATGGAGTTAGATAAATTGTATTTTATATTTAGTAAAAATTCTGCTAGTTTCCTAGCTCCCATTTCTATGTCAATT
Organism: Agriotes lineatus; assembly: GCA_940337035.1. NCBI lineage: Eukaryota > Metazoa > Arthropoda > Insecta > Coleoptera > Elateridae > Agriotes > Agriotes lineatus. The sequence continues at coordinate 243,479 of CALNHX010000942.1, forward strand.
TAATTAAAATAATGGCTTCAGGAGCTTATTAGGTGCCATATTCAATTAATGGGAAGCTCAAAAAGCAGCCAAAGCGAACGGTGACTGTTAGCAGCATTATTTGTATTAGTAGAATTGGCAAATCGTTAATATAAAGCTATTCCGTACATTGCTTTGTCACATTCGATTTTTTGGAACATAACAATTCAAAGTTGGTTACCCTATGACGCCGATGGAGTTAGATAAATTGTATTTTTTATTTAGTAAAAATCCTGCTAGTTTCCTAGTTCTCATTTCTATGTCAATTTAATTAAAATAATGGCTTCAGGAGCTTATTAGGTGCCATATTCAATTAATGGGAAGCTCAAAAAGCAGCCAAAGCGAACGGTGACTGTTAGCAGCATTATTAGTATTAGTAGAATTGGCAAATCGTTAATATAAAGCTATTCCGTACATTGCTTTGTCACATTCCATTTTTTGGAACATAACAATTCAAAGTTGGTTACCCTATGACGCCGATGGAGTTAGATAAATTGTATTTTTTATTTAGTAAAAATCCTGCTAGTTTCCTAGCTCTCATTTCTATGTCAATTTAATTAAAATAATGGCTTCAGGTGCTTATTAGGTGCCATATTCAATTAATGGGAAGCTCAAAAGGCAGCCAAAGCGAACGGTGACTGTTAGCAGCATTATTTGTATTAGTAGAATTGGCAATCGTTAATATAAAGCTATTCCGTACATTGCTTTGTCACATTCGATTTTTTGGAACATAACAATTCAAAGTTGGTTACCCTATGACGCCGATGGAGTTAGATAAATTGTATTTTTTATTTAGTAAAAATCTTGCTAGTTTCCTAGCTCTTATTTCTATGTCAATTTAATTAAAATAATGGCTTCAGGAGCTTATTAGGTGCCATATTCAATTAATGGGAAGCTCAAAAAGCAGCCAAAGCGAACGGTGACTGTTAGCAGCGTTATTTGTATTAGTAGAATTGGCAAATCGTTAATATACAGGTATTCCGTACATTGCTTTGTCACATTCGATTTTTTGGAACATAACAATTTAAAGTTGGTTACCCTATGAACGCCGATGGAGTTAGATAAATTGTATTTTTTATTTAGTAAAAATCCTGCTAGTTTCCTAGCTCTCATGTCTATATCAATTAAATTAAAATAATGGCTTCAGGAGCTTATTAGGTGCCATATTCAATTAATGGGAAGCTCAAAAAGCAGCCAAAGCGAACGGTGACTGTTAGCAGCATTATTTGTATTAGTAGAATTGGCAAATCGTTAATATAAAGCTATTCCGTACATTGCTTTGTCACATTCGATTTTTTGGAACATAACAATTCAAAGTTGGTTACCCTATGACGCCGATGGAGTTAGATAAATTGTATTTTTTATTTAGTAAAAATCCTGCTAGTTTCCTAGCTCTCATGTCTATATCAATTAAATTAAAATAATGGCTTCAGGAGCTTATTAGGTGCCATATTCAATTAATGGGAAGCTCAAAAAGCAGCCAAAGCGAACGGTGACTGTTAGCAGCGTTATTTGTATTAGTAGAATTGGCAAATCGTTAATATACAGCTATTCCGTACATTGCTTTGTCACATTCGATTTTTTGGAACATAACAATTTAAAGTTGGTTACCCTATGACGCCGATGGAGTTAGATAAATTGTATTTTTTATTTAGTAAAAATCTTGCTAGTTTCCTAGCTCTCATTTCTATGTCAATTTAATTAAAATAATAGCTTCAGGAGCTTATTAGGTGCCATATTCAATTAATAACAAGCTCAAAAAGCAGCCAAAGCGAACGGTAACTGTTAGCAGCATTATTTGTATTAGTAGAATTGGCAAATCGTTAATATAAAGCTATTCCGTACATTGCTTTGTCACATTCGATTTTTTGGAACATAACAATTCAAAGTTGGTTACCCTATGACGCCGATGGAGTTAGATAAATTGTATTTTTTATTTAGTAAAAATCCTGCTAGTTTCCTAGCTCTCATTTCTATATTAATTTAATTAAAATACAGGCTTCAGGAGCTTATTAGGTGCCATATTCCATTAATGGGAAGCTCAAAAAACAGCCAAAGCGAACTGTGACTGTTAGCAGCTTTATTTGTATTAGTAGAATTGGCAAATCGTTAAGATAAAGCTATTCCGTACATTACACTGACACATTCGATTTTTTGGAACATAACAATTCAAAGTTGGTTACTCTATGACGCCGATAGAGTTAGATAAATTGTATTTTTTATTTAGTAAAAATCCTGCTAGTTTCCTAGCTCTCATTTCTATGTCAATTTAATTAAAATAATGGCTTCAGGAGCTTATTAGGTGCCATATTCGATTAATGGGAAGCTCAAAAAGCAGCCAAAACGAACGGTGACTGTTAGCAGCATTATTTGTATTAGTAGAATTGGCAAATCGTTAATATAAAGCTATTCCGTACATTACACTGTCACATTCGATTTTTTGGAACATAACAATTCAAAGTTGGTTACCCTATGACGCCGATGGAGTTAGATAAATTGTATTTTTTATTTAGTAAAAATCCTGCTAGTTTCCTAGCTCTCATTTCTATATTAATTTAATTAAAATAATGGTTTCAGGAGCTTATTAGGTGCCATATTCGATTAATGGGAAGCTCAAAAAGCAGCCAAAGCGAACAGTGACTGTTAGCAGCATTATTTGTATTAGTAGAATTGGCAAATCGTTAATATAAAGCTATTCCGTACATTACATTGTCACATTCGATTTTTTGGAACATAACAATTCAAAGTTGGGTACCCTATGACGCCGATGGAGTTAGATAAATTGTATTTTTTATTTAGTAAAAATCCTGCTAGTTTCCTAGCTCTCATTTCTATATTAATTTAATTAAAATAATGGCTTCAGGAGCTTATTAGGTGCCACATTCGATTAATGGGAAGCTCAAAAAACAGCCAAAGCGAACAGTGACTGTTAGCAGCATTATTTGTATTAGTAGAATTGGCAAATAGTTAATATAAAGCTATTCCGTACATTACATTGTCACATTCGATTTTTTGGAACATAACAATTCAAAGTTGGGTACCCTATGACGCCGATGGAGTTAGATAAATTGTATTTTTTATTTAGTAAAAATCCTGCTAGTTTCCTAGCTCTCATTTCTATATTAATTTAATTAAAATAATGGTTTCAGGAGCTTATTAGGTGCCATATTCGATTAATGGGAAGCTCAAAAAACAGCCAAAGAGAACAGTGACTGTTAGCAGCATTATTTGTATTAGTAGAATTGGCAAATAGTTAATATAAAGCTATTCCGTACATTACATTGTCACATTCGATTTTTTGGAACATAACAATTCAAAGTTGGGTACCCTATGACGCCGATGGAGTTAGATAAATTGTATTTTTTATTTAGTAAAAATCCTGCTAGTTTTCTAGCTCTCATTTCTATATTAATTTAATTAAAATAATGGTTTCAGGAACTTATTAGGTGCCATATTCGATTAATGGGAAGCTCAAAAAGCAGCCAAAGCGAACAGTGACTGTTAGCAGCATTATTTGTATTAGTAGAATTGGCAAATAGTTAATATAAAGCTATTCCGTACATTACATTGTCACATTCGATTTTTTGGAACATATCAATTCAAAGTTGGGTACCCTATGACGCCGATGGAGTTAGATAAATTGTATTTTTTATTTAGTAAAAATCCTGCTAGTTTCCTAGCTCTCATTTCTATATTAATTTAATTAAAATAATGGTTTCAGGAGCTTATTAGGTGCCATATTCGATTAATGGGAAGCTCAAAAAGCAGCCAAAGCGAACAGTGACTGTTAGCAGCATTATTTGTATTAGTAGAATTGGCAAATAGTTAATATAAAGCTATTCCGTACATTACATTGTCACATTCGATTTTTTGGAACATATCAATTCAAAGTTGGGTACCCTATGACGCCGATGGAGTTAGATAAATTGTATTTTTTATTTAGTAAAAATCCTGCTAGTTTCCTAGCTCTCATTTCTATATTAATTTAATTAAAATAATGGTTTCAGGAGCTTATTAGGTGCCATATTCGATTAATGGGAAGCTCAAAAAGCAGCCAAAGCGAACAGTGACTGTTAGCAGCATTATTTGTATTAGTAGAATTGGCAAATAGTTAATATAAAGCTATTCCGTACATTACATTGTCACATTCGATTTTTTGGAACATATCAATTCAAAGTTGGGTACCCTATGACGCCGATGGAGTTAGATAAATTGTATTTTTTATTTAGTAAAAATCCTGCTAGTTTCCTAGCTCTCATTTCTATATTAATTTAATTAAAATAATGGTTTCAGGAGCTTATTAGGTGCCATATTCGATTAATGGGAAGCTCAAAAAGCAGCCAAAGCGAACAGTGACTGTTAGCAGCATTATTTGTATTAGTAGAATTGGCAAATAGTTAATATAAAGCTATTCCGTACATTACATTGTCACATTCGATTTTTTGGAACATATCAATTCAAAGTTGGGTACCCTATGACGCCGATGGAGTTAGATAAATTGTATTTTTTATTTAGTAAAAATCCTGCTAGTTTCCTAGCTCTCATTTCTATATTAATTTAATTAAAATAATGGTTTCAGGAGCTTATTAGGTGCCATATTCGATTAATGGGAAGCTCAAAAAGCAGCCAAAGCGAACAGTGACTGTTAGCAGCATTATTTGTATTAGTAGAATTGGCAAATAGTTAATATAAAGCTATTCCGTACATTACATTGTCACATTCGATTTTTTGGAACATATCAATTCAAAGTTGGGTACCCTATGACGCCGATGGAGTTAGATAAATTGTATTTTTTATTTAGTAAAAATCCTGCTAGTTTCCTAGCTCTCATTTCTATATTAATTTAATTAAAATAATGGTTTCAGGAGCTTATTAGGTGCCATATTCGATTAATGGGAAGCTCAAAAAGCAGCCAAAGCGAACAGTGACTGTTAGCAGCATTATTTGTATTAGTAGAATTGGCAAATAGTTAATATAAAGCTATTCCGTACATTACATTGTCACATTCGATTTTTTGGAACATATCAATTCAAAGTTGGGTACCCTATGACGCCGATGGAGTTAGATAAATTGTATTTTTTATTTAGTAAAAATCCTGCTAGTTTCCTAGCTCTCATTTCTATATTAATTTAATTAAAATAATGGTTTCAGGAGCTTATTAGGTGCCATATTCGATTAATGGGAAGCTCAAAAAGCAGCCAAAGCGAACAGTGACTGTTAGCAGCATTATTTGTATTAGTAGAATTGGCAAATAGTTAATATAAAGCTATTCCGTACATTACATTGTCACATTCGATTTTTTGGAACATAACAATTCAAAGTTGGGTACCCTATGACGCCGATGGAGTTAGATAAATTGTATTTTTTATTTAGTAAAAATCCTGCTAGTTTCCTAGCTCTCATTTCTATATTAATTTAATTAAAATAATGGTTTCAGGAGCTTATTAGGTGCCATATTCGATTAATGGGAAGCTCAAAAAGCAGCCAAAGCGAACAGTGACTGTTAGCAGCATTATTTGTATTAGTAGAATTGGCAAATAGTTAATATAAAGCTATTCCGTACATTACATTGTCACATTCGATTTTTTGGAACATATCAATTCAAAGTTGGGTACCCTATGACGCCGATGGAGTTAGATAAATTGTATTTTTTATTTAGTAAAAATCCTGCTAGTTTCCTAGCTCTCTTTTCTATATTAATTTAATTAAAATAATGGCTTCAGGAGCTTATTAGGTGCCATATTCGATTAATGGGAAACTCAAAAAGCAGCCAAAGCGAACGGTGACTGTTAGCAGCATTATTTGTATTAGTAGAATTTCCAAAACGTTAATATAAAGCTATTCCGTACATTACACTGACACATTCGATTTTTTGGAACATAACAATTCAAAGTTGGTTACCCTATGACGCCGATGGAGTTAGATAAATTGTATTTTTTATTTAGTAAAAATCCTGCTAGTTTCCTAGCTCTCATTTCTATATTAATTTAATTAAAATAATGGTTTCAGGAGCTTATTAGGTACCATATTCGATTAATGGGAAGCTCAAAAAGCAGCCAAAGCGAACAGTGACTGTTAGCAGCATTATTTGTATTAGTAGAATTGGCAAATAGTTAATATAAAGCTATTCCGTACATTACATTGTCACATTCGATTTTTTGGAACATAACAATTCAAAGTTGGGTACCCTATGACGCCGATGGAGTTAGATAAATTGTATTTTTTATTTAGTAAAAATCCTGCTAGTTTCCTAGCTCTCATTTCTATATTAATTTAATTAAAATAATGGCTTCAGGAGCTTATTGGGTGCCATATTCGATTAATGGGAAACTCAAAAAGCAGCCAAAGCGAACGGTGACTGTTAGCAGCATTATTTGTATTAGTAGAATTGGCAAATAGTTAATATAAAGCTATTCCGTACATTACATTGTCACATTTGATTTTTTGGAACATAACAATTCAAAGTTGGTTACCCTATGACGCCGATGGAGTTACATAAATTGTATTTTTTATTTAGTAAAAATCCTGCTAGTTTCCTAGCTCTCATTTCTATAATAATTTAATTAAAATAATGGCCTCAGGAGCTTATTAGGTGCCATATTCAATTAATGGGAAGCTCAAAAAGCAGCCAAAGCGAACAGTGACTGTTAGCAGCATTATTTGTATTAGTAGAATTGACAAATAGTTAATATAAAGCTATTCCGTACATTACATTGTCACATTTGATTTTTTGGAACATAACAATTCAAAGTTGGTTACCCTATGACGCCGATGGAGTTAGATAAATTGTATTTTTTATTTAGTAAAAATCCTGCTAGTTTCCTAGCTCTCATTTCTATAATAATTTAATTAAAATAATGGCCTCAGGAGCTTATTAGGTGCCATATTCAATTAATGGGAAGCTCAAAAAGCAGCCAAAGCGAACAGTGACTGTTAGCAGCATTATTTGTATTAGTAGAATTGGCAAATCGTTAATATAAAGCTATTCCGTACATTGCTTTGTCACATTCGATTTTTTGGAACATAACAATTCAAAGTTGGTTACCCTATGACGCCGATGGAGTTAGATAAATTGTATTTTTTATTTAGTAAAAATCCTGCTAGTTTCCTAGCTCTCATTTCTATGTCAATTTAATTAAAATAATGGCTTCAGGAGCTAATTAGGTGCCATATTCAATTAATGGGAAGCTCAAAATGCAGCCAAAGCGAACAGTGACTGTTAGCAGCATTATTTGTATTAGTAGAATTGGCAAATAGTTAATATAAAGCTATTCCGTACATTACATTGTCACATTCGATTTTTTGGAACATAACAATTCAAAGTTGGGTACCCTATGACGCCGATGGAGTTAGATAAATTGTATTTTTTATTTAGTAAAAATCCTGCTAGTTTCCTAGCTCTCATTTCTATATTAATTTAATTAAAATAATGGTTTCAGGAGCTTATTAGGTGCCATATTCGATTAATGGGAAGCTCAAAAAGCAGCCAAAGCGAACAGTGACTGTTAGCAGCATTATTTGTATTAGTAGAATTGGCAAATAGTTAATATAAAGCTATTCCGTACATTACATTGTCACATTCGATTTTTTGGAACATATCAATTCAAAGTTGGGTACCCTATGACGCCGATGGAGTTAGATAAATTGTATTTTTTATTTAGTAAAAATCCTGCTAGTTTTCTAGCTCTCTTTTCTATATTAATTTAATTAAAATAATGGCTTCAGGAGCTTATTAGGTGCCATATTCGATTAATGGGAAACTCAAAAAGCAGCCAAAGCGAACGGTGACTGTTAGCAGCATTATTTGTATTAGTAGAATTTCCAAAACGTTAATATAAAGCTATTCCGTACATTACACTGACACATTCGATTTTTTGGAACATAACAATTCAAAGTTGGTTACCCTATGACGCCGATGGAGTTAGATAAATTGTATTTTTTATTTAGTAAAAATCCTGCTAGTTTCCTAGCTCTCATTTCTATATTAATTTAATTAAAATAATGGTTTCAGGAGCTTATTAGGTACCATATTCGATTAATGGGAAGCTCAAAAAGCAGCCAAAGCGAACAGTGACTGTTAGCAGCATTATTTGTATTAGTAGAATTGGCAAATAGTTAATATAAAGCTATTCCGTACATTACATTGTCACATTCGATTTTTTGGAACATAACAATTCAAAGTTGGGTACCCTATGACGCCGATGGAGTTAGATAAATTGTATTTTTTATTTAGTAAAAATCCTGCTAGTTTCCTAGCTCTCATTTCTATATTAATTTAATTAAAATAATGGCTTCAGGAGCTTATTGGGTGCCATATTCGATTAATGGGAAACTCAAAAAGCAGCCAAAGCGAACGGTGACTGTTAGCAGCATTATTTGTATTAGTAGAATTGGCAAATCGTTAATATAAAGCTATTCCGTACATTGCTTTGTCACATTCGATTTTTTGGAACATAACAATTCAAAGTTGGGTACCCTATGACGCCGATGGAGTTAGATAAATTGTATTTTTTATTTAGTAAAAATCCTGCTAGTTTCCTAGCTCTCATTTCTATATTAATTTAATTAAAATAATGGCTTCAGGAGCTTATTAGGTGCCATATTCGATTAATGGGAAACTCAAAAAGCAGCCTAAGCGATCGGTGACTGTTAGCAGCATTATTTGTATTAGTAGAATTGGCAAATAGTTAATATAAAGCTATTCCGTACATTACATTGTCACATTTGATTTTTGGAACATAACAATTCAAAGTTGGTTACCCTATGACGCCGATGGAGTTAGATAAATTGTATTTTTTATTTAGTAAAAATCCTGCTAGTTTCCTAGCTCTCATTTCTATAATAATTTAATTAAAATAATGGCTTCAGGAGCTTATTAGGTACCATATTCGATTAATGGGAAGCTCAAAAAGCAGCCAAAGCGAACAGTGACTGTTAGCAGCATTATTTGTATTAGTAGAATTGGCAAATCGTTAATATAAAGCTATTCCGTACATTGCTTTGTCACATTCGATTTTTTGGAACATAACAATTCAAAGTTGGGTACCCTATGACGCCGATGGAGTTAGATAAATTGTATTTTTTATTTAGTAAAAATCCTGCTAGTTTCCTAGCTCTCATTTCTATATTAATTTAATTAAAATAATGGCTTCAGGAGCTTATTAGGTGCCATATTCGATTAATGGGAAACTCAAAAAGCAGCCTAAGCGATCGGTGACTGTTAGCAGCATTATTTGTATTAGTAGAATTGGCAAATCGTTAATATAAAGCTATTCCGTACATTGCTTTGTCACATTCGATTTTTTGGAACATAACAATTCAAAGTTGGGTACCCTATGACGCCGATGGAGTTAGATAAATTGTATTTTTTATTTAGTAAAAATCCTGCTAGTTTCCTAGCTCTCATTTCTATATTAATTTAATTAAAATAATGGTTTCAGGAGCTTATTAGGTACCATATTCGATTAATGGGAAGCTCAAAAAGCAGCCAAAGCGAACAGTGACTGTTAGCAGCATTATTTGTATTAGTAGAATTGGCAAATCGTTAATATAAAGCTATTCCGTACATTGCTTTGTCACATTCGATTTTTTGGAACATAACAATTCAAAGTTGGGTACCCTATGACGCCGATGGAGTTAGATAAATTGTATTTTTTATTTAGTAAAAATCCTGCTAGTTTCCTAGCTCTCATTTCTATAATAATTTAATTAAAATAATGGCTTCAGGAGCTTATTAGGTACCATATTCGATTAATGGGAAGCTCAAAAAGCAGCCAAAGCGAACAGTGACTGTTAGCAGCATTATTTGTATTAGTAGAATTGGCAAATCGTTAATATAAAGCTATTCCGTACATTGCTTTGTCACATTCGATTTTTTGGAACATAACAATTCAAAGTTGGGTACCCTATGACGCCGATGGAGTTAGATAAATTGTATTTTTTATTTAGTAAAAATCCTGCTAGTTTCCTAGCTCTCATTTCTATATTAATTTAATTAAAATAATGGTTTCAGGAGCTTATTAGGTACCATATTCGATTAATGGGAAGCTCAAAAAGCAGCCAAAGCGAACAGTGACTGTTAGCAGCATTATTTGTATTAGTAGAATTGGCAAATCGTTAATATAAAGCTATTCCGTACATTGCTTTGTCACATTCGATTTTTTGGAACATAACAATTCAAAGTTGGGTACCCTATGACGCCGATGGAGTTAGATAAATTGTATTTTTTATTTAGTAAAAATCCTGCTAGTTTCCTAGCTCTCATTTCTATATTAATTTAATTAAAATAATGGCTTCAGGAGCTTATTAGGTGCCATATTCGATTAATGGGAAACTCAAAAAGCAGCCTAAGCGATCGGTGACTGTTAGCAGCATTATTTGTATTAGTAGAATTGGCAAATAGTTAATATAAAGCTATTCCGTACATTACATTGTCACATTTGATTTTTGGAACATAACAATTCAAAGTTGGTTACCCTATGACGCCGATGGAGTTAGATAAATTGTATTTTTTATTTAGTAAAAATCCTGCTAGTTTCCTAGCTCTCATTTCTATAATAATTTAATTAAAATAATGGCTTCAGGAGCTTATTAGGTGCCATATTCAATTAATGGGAAGCTCAAAAAACAGCCAAAGCGAACAGTGACTGTTAGCAGCATTATTTGTATTACTAGAATTGGCAAATCGTTAATATAAAGCTATTCCGTACATTACATTGTCACATTCGATTTTTTGGAACATAACAATTCAAAGTTGGGTACCCTATGACGCCGATGGAGTTAGATAAATTGTATTTTTTATTTAGTAAAAATCCTGCTAGTTTCCTAGCTCTCATTTCTATATTAATTTAATTAAAATAATGGCTTCAGGAGCTTATTAGGTGCCATATTCGATTAATGGGAAACTCAAAAAGCAGCCTAAGCGATCGGTGACTGTTAGCAGCATTATTTGTATTAGTAGAATTGGCAAATCGTTAATATAAAGCTATTCCGTACATTGCTTTGTCACATTCGATTTTTTGGAACATAACAATTCAAAGTTGGTTACCCTATGACGCCGATGGAGTTAGATAAATTGTATTTTTTTATTTAGTAAAAATCCTGCTAGTTTCCTAGCTCGCATTTCTATGTCAATTTAATTAAAATAATGGCTTCAGGAGCTTATTAGGTGCCATATTCAATTAATGGGAAGCTCAAAATGCAGCCAAAGCGAACGGTGATTGTTAGCAGCATTATTTGTATTAGTAGAATTGGCAAATAGTTAATATAAAGCTATTCCGTACATTACATTGTCACATTTGATTTTTTGGAACATAACAATTCAAAGTTGGTTACCCTATGACGCCGATGGAGTTAGATAAATTGTATTTTTTATTTAGTAAAAATCCTGCTAGTTTCCTAGCTCTCATTTCTATATTAATTTAATTAAAATAATGGCTTCAGGAGCTTATTAGGTGCCATATTCGATTAATGGGAAGCTCAAAAAGCAGACAAAGCGAACGGTGACTGTTAGCAGCATTATTTGTATTAGTAGAATTGGCAAATCGTTAATATAAAGCTATTCCGTACATTACACTGACACATTCGATTTTTTGGAACATAACATTCAAAGTTGGTTACCCTATGTCGCCGATGGAGTTAGATAAATTGTATTTTTTATTTAGTAAAAATCCTGCTAGTTTCGTAGCTCTCATTTCTATATTAATTTAATTAAAATAATGGCTTCAGGAGCTTATTAGGTGCCATATTCGATTAATGGGAAGCTCAAAAAGCAGTCAAAGCGAACGGTGACTGTTAGCAGCATTATTTGTATTAGTAGAATTGGCAAATAGTTAATATAAAGCTATTCCGTACATTACATTGTCACATTCGATTTTTTAGAACATAACAATTTAAAGTTGGTTACTCTATGACGCCGATGGAGTTAGATAAATTGTATTTTTTATTTAGTAAAAATCCTGCTAGTTTCCTAGCTCTCATTTCTATATTAATTTAATTAAAATAATGGCTTCAGGAGCTTATTAGGTGCCATATTCAATTAATGAGAAGCTCAAAAAACAGCCAAAGCGAACGGTGACTGTTAGCAGCATTATTTGTATTAGTAGAATTGGCAAATCGTTAATATAAAGCTATTCCGTACATTGCTTTGTCACATTCGATTTTTTGGAACATAACAATTCAAAGTTGGTTACCCTATGACGCCGATGGAGTTAGATAAATTGTATTTTTTATTTAGTAAAAATCCTGCTAGTTTCCTAGCTCTCATTTCTATATTAATTTAATTAAAATAATGGCTTCAGGAGCTTATTAGGTGCCATATTCGATTAATGGGAAGCTCAAAAAGCAGCCAAAGCGAACGGTGACTGTTAGCAGCATTATTTGTATTAGTAGAATTGGCAAATCGTTAATATAAAGCTATTCCGTACATTACACTGACACATTCGATTTTTTGGAACATAACAATTTAAAGTTGGTTACTCTATGACGCCGATGGAGTTAGATAAATTGTATTTTTTATTTAGTAAAAATCCTGCTAGTTTTCTAGCTCTCATTTCTATATTAATTTAATTAAAATAATGGCTTCAGGAGCTTATTAGGTGCCATATTCGATTAATGGGAAACTCAAAAAGCAGCCAAAGCGAACGGTGACTGTTAGCAGCATTATTTGTATTAGTAGAATTGGCAAATAGTTAATATAAAGCTATTCCGTACATTACATTGTCACATTCGATTTTTTGGAACATAACAATTCAAAGTTGGGTACCCTATGACGCCGATGGAGTTAGATAAATTGTATTTTTTATTTAGTAAAAATCCTGCTAGTTTCCTAGCTCTCATTTCTATATTAATTTAATTAAAATAATGGCTTCAGGAGCTTATTGGGTGCCATATTCGATTAATGGGAAACTCAAAAAGCAGCCAAAGCGAACGGTGACTGTTAGCAGCATTATTTGTATTAGTAGAATTGGCAAATAGTTAATATAAAGCTATTCCGTACATTACATTGTCACATTTGATTTTTTGGAACATAACAATTCAAAGTTGGTTACCCTATGACGCCGATGGAGTTACATAAATTGTATTTTTTATTTAGTAAAAATCCTGCTAGTTTCCTAGCTCTCATTTCTATAATAATTTAATTAAAATAATGGCCTCAGGAGCTTATTAGGTGCCATATTCAATTAATGGGAAGCTCAAAAAGCAGCCAAAGCGAACAGTGACTGTTAGCAGCATTATTTGTATTAGTAGAATTGACAAATAGTTAATATAAAGCTATTCCGTACATTACATTGTCACATTTGATTTTTTGGAACATAACAATTCAAAGTTGGTTACCCTATGACGCCGATGGAGTTAGATAAATTGTATTTTTTATTTAGTAAAAATCCTGCTAGTTTCCTAGCTCTCATTTCTATAATAATTTAATTAAAATAATGGCCTCAGGAGCTTATTAGGTGCCATATTCAATTAATGGGAAGCTCAAAAAGCAGCCAAAGCGAACAGTGACTGTTAGCAGCATTATTTGTATTAGTAGAATTGGCAAATCGTTAATATAAAGCTATTCCGTACATTGCTTTGTCACATTCGATTTTTTGGAACATAACAATTCAAAGTTGGTTACCCTATGACGCCGATGGAGTTAGATAAATTGTATTTTTTATTTAGTAAAAATCCTGCTAGTTTCCTAGCTCTCATTTCTATGTCAATTTAATTAAAATAATGGCTTCAGGAGCTAATTAGGTGCCATATTCAATTAATGGGAAGCTCAAAATGCAGCCAAAGCGAACGGTGACTGTTAGCAGCATTATTTGTATTAGTAGAATTGGCAAATAGTTAATATAAAGCTATTCCGTACATTACATTGTCACATTTGATTTTTGGAACATAACAATTCAAAGTTGGTTACCCTATGACGCCGATGGAGTTAGATAAATTGTATTTTTTATTTAGTAAAAATCCTGCTAGTTTCCTAGCTCTCATTTCTATAATAATTTAATTAAAATAATGGCTTCAGGAGCTTATTAGGTGCCATATTCAATTAATGGGAAGCTCAAAAAACAGCCAAAGCGAACAGTGACTGTTAGCAGCATTATTTGTATTACTAGAATTGGCAAATCGTTAATATAAAGCTATTCCGTACATTACATTGTCACATTCGATTTTTTGGAACATAACAATTCAAAGTTGGGTACCCTATGACGCCGATGGAGTTAGATAAATTGTATTTTTTATTTAGTAAAAATCCTGCTAGTTTCCTAGCTCTCATTTCTATATTAATTTAATTAAAATAATGGCTTCAGGAGCTTATTAGGTGCCATATTCGATTAATGGGAAACTCAAAAAGCAGCCTAAGCGATCGGTGACTGTTAGCAGCATTATTTGTATTAGTAGAATTGGCAAATCGTTAATATAAAGCTATTCCGTACATTACTTTGTCACATTCGATTTTTTGGAACATAACAATTCAAAGTTGGTTACCCTATGACGCCGATGGAGTTAGATAAATTGTATTTTTTTATTTAGTAAAAATCCTGCTAGTTTCCTAGCTCGCATTTCTATGTCAATTTAATTAAAATAATGGCTTCAGGAGCTTATTAGGTGCCATATTCAATTAATGGGAAGCTCAAAATGCAGCCAAAGCGAACGGTGACTGTTAGCAGCATTATTTGTATTAGTAGAATTGGCAAATAGTTAATATAAAGCTATTCCGTACATTACATTGTCACATTTGATTTTTTGGAACATAACAATTCAAAGTTGGTTACCCTATGACGCCGATGGAGTTAGATAAATTGTATTTTTTATTTAGTAAAAATCCTGCTAGTTTCCTAGCTCTCATTTCTATATTAATTTAATTAAAATAATGGCTTCAGGAGCTTATTAGGTGCCATATTCGATTAATGGGAAGCTCAAAAAGCAGCCAAAGCGAACGGTGACTGTTAGCAGCATTATTTGTATTAGTAGAATTGGCAAATCGTTAATATAAAGCTATTCCGTACATTACACTGACACATTCGATTTTTTGGAACATAACATTCAAAGTTGGTTACCCTATGTCGCCGATGGAGTTAGATAAATTGTATTTTTTATTTAGTAAAAATCCTGCTAGTTTCGTAGCTCTCATTTCTATATTAATTTAATTAAAATAATGGCTTCAGGAGCTTATTAGGTGCCATATTCGATTAATGGGAAGCTCAAAAAGCAGTCAAAGCGAACGGTGACTGTTAGCAGCATTATTTGTATTAGTAGAATTGGCAAATAGTTAATATAAAGCTATTCCGTACATTACATTGTCACATTCGATTTTTTTAGAACATAACAATTTAAAGTTGGTTACTCTATGACGCCGATGGAGTTAGATAAATTGTATTTTTTATTTAGTAAAAATCCTGCTAGTTTCCTAGCTCTCATTTCTATATTAATTTAATTAAAATAATGGCTTCAGGAGCTTATTAGGTGCCATATTCAATTAATGAGAAGCTCAAAAAACAGGCAAAGCGAACGGTGACTGTTAGCAGCATTATTTGTATTAGTAGAATTGGCAAATCGTTAATATAAAGCTATTCGTACATTGCTTTGTCACATTCGATTTTTTGGAACATAACAATTCAAAGTTGGTTACCCTATGACGCCGATGGAGTTAGATAAATTGTATTTTTTATTTAGTAAAAATCCTGCTAGTTTCCTAGCTCTCATTTCTATATTAATTTAATTAAAATAATGGCTTCAGGAGCTTATTAGGTGCCATATTCGATTAATGGGAAGCTCAAAAAGCAGCCAAAGCGAACGGTGACTGTTAGCAGCATTATTTGTATTAGTAGAATTGGCAAATCGTTAATATAAAGCTATTCCGTACATTACACTGACACATTCGATTTTTTGGAACATAACAATTTAAAGTTGGTTACTCTATGACGCCGATGGAGTTAGATAAATTGTATTTTTTATTTAGTAAAATCCTGCTAGTTTTCTAGCTCTCATTTCTATATTAATTTAATTAAAATAATGGCTTCAGGAGCTTATTAGGTGCCATATTCGATTAATGGGAAACTCAAAAAGCAGCCAAAGCGAACGGTGACTGTTAGCAGCATTATTTGTATTAGTAGAATTGGCAAATAGTTAATATAAAGCTATTCCGTACATTACATTGTCACATTCGATTTTTTGGAACATAACAATTCAAAGTTGGGTACCCTATGACGCCGATGGAGTTAGATAAATTGTATTTTTTATTTAGTAAAAATCCTGCTAGTTTCCTAGCTCTCATTTCTATATTAATTTAATTAAAATAATGGCTTCAGGAGCTTATTGGGTGCCATATTCGATTAATGGGAAACTCAAAAAGCAGCCAAAGCGAACGGTGACTGTTAGCAGCATTATTTGTATTAGTAGAATTGACAAATAGTTAATATAAAGCTATTCCGTACATTACATTGTCACATTTGATTTTTTTGGAACATAACAATTCAAAGTTGGTTACCCTATGACGCCGATGGAGTTACATAAATTGTATTTTTTATTTAGTAAAAATCCTGCTAGTTTCCTAGCTCTCATTTCTATAATAATTTAATTAAAATAATGGCCTCAGGAGCTTATTAGGTGCCATATTCAATTAATGGGAAGCTCAAAAAGCAGCAAAGCGAACAGTGACTGTTAGCAGCATTATTTGTATTAGTAGAATTGACAAATAGTTAATATAAGCTATTCCGTACATTACATTGTCACATTTGATTTTTTGGAACATAACAATTCAAAGTTGGTTGCCCTATGACGCCGATGGAGTTAGATAATTGTATTTTTTATTTAGTAAAAATCCTGCTAGTTTCCTAGCTCTCATTTCTATAATAATTTAATTAAAATAATGGCCTCAGGAGCTTATTAGGTGCCATATTCAATTAATGGGAAGCTCAAAAAGCAGCCAAAGCGAACAGTGACTGTTAGCAGCATTATTTGTATTAGTAGAATTGGCAAATCGTTAATATAAAGCTATTCCGTACATTGCTTTGTCACATTCGATTTTTTGGAACATAACAATTCAAAGTTGGTTACCCTATGACGCCGATGGAGTTAGATAAATTGTATTTTTTATTTAGTAAAAATCCTGCTAGTTTCCTAGCTCTCATTTCTATGTCAATTTAATTAAAATAATGGCTTCAGGAGCTAATTAGGTGCCATATTCAATTAATGGGAAGCTCAAAATGCAGCCAAAGCGAACGGTGACTGTTAGCAGCATTATTTGTATTAGTAGAATTGGCAAATAGTTAATATAAAGCTATTCCGTACATTACATTGTCACATTTGATTTTTGGAACATAACAATTCAAAGTTGGTTACCCTATGACGCCGATGGAGTTAGATAAATTGTATTTTTTATTTAGTAAAAATCCTGCTAGTTTCCTAGCTCTCATTTCTATAATAATTTAATTAAAATAATGGCTTCAGGAGCTTATTAGGTGCCATATTCAATTAATGGGAAGCTCAAAAAACAGCCAAAGCGAACAGTGACTGTTAGCAGCATTATTTGTATTACTAGAATTGGCAAATCGTTAATATAAAGCTATTCCGTACATTACATTGTCACATTCGATTTTTTGGAACATAACAATTCAAAGTTGGGTACCCTATGACGCCGATGGAGTTAGATAAATTGTATTTTTTATTTAGTAAAAATCCTGCTAGTTTCCTAGCTCTCATTTCTATATTAATTTAATTAAAATAATGGCTTCAGGAGCTTATTAGGTGCCATATTCGATTAATGGGAAACTCAAAAAGCAGCCTAAGCGATCGGTGACTGTTAGCAGCATTATTTGTATTAGTAGAATTGGCAAATCGTTAATATAAAGCTATTCCGTACATTGCTTTGTCACATTCGATTTTTTGGAACATAACAATTCAAAGTTGGTTACCCTATGACGCCGATGGAGTTAGATAAATTGTATTTTTTTATTTAGTAAAAATCCTGCTAGTTTCCTAGCTCGCATTTCTATGTCAATTTAATTAAAATAATGGCTTCAGGAGCTTATTAGGTGCCATATTCAATTAATGGGAAGCTCAAAATGCAGCAAAGCGAACGGTGACTGTTAGCAGCATTATTTGTATTAGTAGAATTGGCAAATAGTTAATATAAAGCTATTCCGTACATTACATTGTCACATTTGATTTTTTGGAACATAACAATTCAAAGTTGGTTACCCTATGACGCCGATGGAGTTAGATAAATTGTATTTTTTATTTAGTAAAAATCCTGCTAGTTTCCTAGCTCTCATTTCTATATTAATTTAATTAAAATAATGGCTTCAGGAGCTTATTAGGTGCCATATTCGATTAATGGAAGCTCAAAAAGCAGACAAAGCGAACGGTGACTGTTAGCAGCATTATTTGTATTAGTAGAATTGGCAAATCGTTAATATAAAGCTATTCCGTACATTACACTGACACATTCGATTTTTTGAACATAACATTCAAAGTTGGTTACCCTATGTCGCCGATGGAGTTAGATAAATTGTATTTTTTATTTAGTAAAAATCCTGCTAGTTTCGTAGCTCTCATTTCTATATTAATTTAATTAAAATAATGGCTTCAGGAGCTTATTAGGTGCCATATTCGATTAATGGGAAGCTCAAAAAGCAGTCAAAGCGAACGGTGACTGTTAGCAGCATTATTTGTATTAGTAGAATTGGCAAATAGTTAATATAAAGCTATTCCGTACATTACATTGTCACATTCGATTTTTTAGAACATAACAATTTAAAGTTGGTTACTCTATGACGCCGATGGAGTTAGATAAATTGTATTTTTTATTTAGTAAAAATCCTGCTAGTTTCCTAGCTCTCATTTCTATATTAATTTAATTAAAATAATGGCTTCAGGAGCTTATTAGGTGCCATATTCAATTAATGAGAAGCTCAAAAAACAGCCAAAGCGAACGGTGACTGTTAGCAGCATTATTTGTATTAGTAGAATTGGCAAATCGTTAATATAAAGCTATTCCGTACATTGCTTTGTCACATTCGATTTTTTGGAACATAACAATTCAAAGTTGGTTACCCTATGACGCCGATGGAGTTAGATAAATTGTATTTTTTATTTAGTAAAAATCCTGCTAGTTTCCTAGCTCTCATTTCTATATTAATTTAATTAAAATAATGGCTTCAGGAGCTTATTAGGTGCCATATTCGATTAATGGGAAGCTCAAAAAGCAGCCAAAGCGAACGGTGACTGTTAGCAGCATTATTTGTATTAGTAGAATTGGCAAATCGTTAATATAAAGCTATTCCGTACATTACACTGACACATTCGATTTTTTGGAACATAACAATTTAAAGTTGGTTACTCTATGACGCCGATGGAGTTAGATAAATTGTATTTTTTATTTAGTAAAAATCCTGCTAGTTTTCTAGCTCTCATTTCTATATTAATTAATTAAAATAATGGCTTCAGGAGCTTATTAGGTGCCATATTCGATTAATGGGAAGCTCAAAAAGCAGCCAAAGCGAACGGTGACTGTTAGCAGCATAATTTGTATTAGTAGAATTGGCAAATAGTTAATATAAAGCTATTCCGTACATTACATTGTCACATTCGATTTTTTGGAACATAACAATTTAAAGTTGGTTACTCTATGACGCCGATGGAGTTAGATAAATTGTATTTTTTATTTAGTAAAAATCCTGCTAGTTTCCTAGCTCTCATTTCTATATTAATTTAATTAAAATAATGGCTTCAGGAGCTTATTAGGTGCCATATTCAATTAATGGAAGCTCAAAAAACAGCCAAAGCGAACGGTGACTGTTAGCAGCATTATTTGTATTAGTAGAATTGGCAAATCGTTAATATAAAGCTATTCCGTACATTGCTTTGTCACATTCGATTTTTTGGAACATAACAATTCAAAGTTGGTTACCCTATGACGCCGATGGAGTTAGATAAATTGTATTTTTTATTTAGTAAAAATCCTGCTAGTTTCCTAGCTCTCATTTCTACAGGGTGCCCGTTTTTGGAGCTCCACCATGGGGATCTCGGTAACCATAAGAGATACGAGGTCGGTTAAATTGGGGCAAAGTTGCGCAATTTGGAGCTCAATAATATGCCGGTTTTAAAATTTCAAAAATTCCGATTACCTCCGGAGATATCCGAAAAAACCGGAATTTTGGAAATACGTTTTTATTTTTTCCTCGGCTTATTTGGTGACCTAATTCAAAATGAGTGACACTTCGTCATTGCAACTTTTCCTCCTCTACAACCTGCCGATGTCATATTTGAAATCAGACGTTTCGATTTTCGACAATCATCATCAACTTTGGTTTTTCTTATGGGCACTATCTTGGATTTTCACATTTTTGAATTCAGCTTTGTTTTCTGATTACGGTGATGTATCACATGTTAAGTTTCAGTGTTGCAGTTTGGGTGAAATATCAAAAATTCTGTTTTGCAAAGACTGCCTTGGATATAACATCCATACTTTTGTTTAACAAAGGCATTGTTGACAGTTCGATTTAAGTTGGCTTAACGTCACCTACAGTTACAAAATTAGTATAAATTTATTAACAAAATGCTCTTTTCAACTGAAGAAAAACGAGATATGCTAGAAATTTATTTATTTGACAGTAGGATATAAAAAAGGAGAAAATTATGTTTTAAATTTACAACATAGGATAAAACTAAATTTTGAGAAACAAGTAAATAAAGAAAATTATAAGAGGTGCTCGAAGGGTTCACCCTCCACTTCCAAGCACAGCTCTATGCGTCTTCTTAAATTCTGCATTGATCTTAAAACGTCCCTTCTTCTTATTTTGGTCCTTAAAGTTGTGATGATCTTCCTTCGCAGCTCATTAATATCGGCGGGTACAGATTTATAAATGAGATCTTTCATAGTTCCCCATAAATAGTAGTCTAATGGGGAAAGATCTGGTGAACGTGCCGGCCAACGTATGTCTCCACTGTTTGAAATGACTCTACCCGGAAATATTTCAGACAAATAATCAGCCACTCTCCTAGCATTATGTGGCGGAGCACCATCTTGCTGGAACCAAAGGTTATTCAAGCGGTTGAGGCAAATGTTGTCATCGATGTAATCCGTAAGGTAGGTCCTTAAAAAGTGCAAATACCCATCTGCGGTCAAATTGTGTTCGTAAATGTATGGGCCAATGATCGTACCGCCAAATAAACCAACCCATACATTTAGCCCGAAACGTGCTTGTGGTCGACGTCCTTGGTGTTCGTGTGGATTTTCAGTGGACCAGACATGTTCATTGTGACGATTGAACATGCCTGAGTTGGTAAATTTGCACTCGTCCGTGAATATCACGTTGGAAAGAAAATGGGGATTTTGTTCCAACCGTGCCATGATATTCCTACAAAACGCTGCCCTCCGTTCAGTATCTCCTGGATGCAAGACTTGGGTGATATGAATTTTAAACGGGCGATATTTATGTTTTTTCAAGACTCTCCACACTGCTTGATGTGATACGTTAATTTCGTCTGCTATAGCCCTTGTTGAAGTTGAAGGATTATCTTGAATCTAATGAAGAATTCAATTCATTGCCGTTTATTATTTTTGAGAAAGTTTTAACAATTTACTCACCGCCTGTAAAATTTCCACTTCATTCGCATTTGGTCTATGAACACGTCTTCGAGGCTTAGAAAATGCACCAAACTCGGCTAAATATCTATGAAGGAATAACAAATAATTTTGAGCTGGTTGTTGTCTTTCTGGATACCGCTGTAAATATCTTTCCGAAGTAACTTGCGCATTTCGATGCGAAGCGTAATAAATTTCTAGCATATCTCGTTTTTCTTCATTTGAAAAGGGCATTTTGTTAATAAATTTATACTAATTTTGTAACTGTAGGTGACGTTAAGCCAACTTAAATCGAACTGTCAACAATGCCTTTGTTAAACAAAAGTATGGATGTTATATCCAAGGCAGTCTTTGCAAAACAGAATTTTTGATATTTCACCCAAACTGCAACACTGAACCTTAACATGTGATACATCACCGTAATCAGAAAACAAAGCTGAATTCAAAAATGTGAAAATCCAAGATAGTGCCCATAAGAAAAACCAAAGTTGATGATGATTGTCGAAAATCGAAACGTCTGATTTCAAATATGACATCGGCAGGTTGTAGAGGAGGAAAAGTTGCAACGACGAAGTGTCACTCATTTTGAATTAGGTCACCAAATAAGCCGAGGAAAAAATAAAAACGTATTTCCAAAATTCCGGTTTTTTTCGGATATCTCCGGAGGTAATCGGAATTTTTGAAATTTTAAACCGGCATATTATTGAGCTCCAAATTGCGCAACTTTGCCCCAATTTAACCGACCTCGTATCTCTTATGGTTACCGAGATCCCCATGGTGGAGCTCCAAAAACGGGCACCCTGTATATTAATTTAATTAAAATAATGGCTTCAGGAGCTTATTAGGTGCCATATTCAATTAATGGGAAGCTCAAAAAACAGCCAAAGCGAACGGTGACTGTTAGCAGCATTATTTGTATTAGTAGAATTGGCAAATCGTTAATATAAAGCTATTCCGTACATTGCTTTGTCACATTCGATTTTTTGGAACATAACAATTCAAAGTTGGTTACCCTATGACGCCGATGGAGTTAGATAAATTGTATTTTTTATTTAGTAAAAATCCTGCTAGTTTCCTAGCTCTCATTTCTATATTAATTTAATTAAAATAATGGCTTCAGGAGCTTATTAGGTGCCATATTCGATTAATGGGAAGCTCAAAAAGCAGCCAAAGCGAACGGTGACTGTTAGCAGCATTATTTGTATTAGTAGAATTGGCAAATCGTTAATATAAAGCTATTCCGTACATTACACTGACACATTCGATTTTTTGGAACATAACAATTTAAAGTTGGTTACTCTATGACGCCGATGGAGTTAGATAAATTGTATTTTTTATTTAGTAAAAATCCTGCTAGTTTCCTAGCTCTCATTTCTATATTAATTTAATTAAAATAATGGCTTCAGGAGCTTATTAGGTGCCATATTCGATTAATGGGAAGCTCAAAAAGCAGCCAAAGCGAACGGTGACTGTTAGCAGCATAATTTGTATTAGTAGAATTGGCAAATAGTTAATATAAAGCTATTCCGTACATTACATTGTCACATTCGATTTTTTGGAACATAACAATTTAAAGTTGGTTACTCTATGACGCCGATGGAGTTAGATAAATTGTATTTTTTATTTAGTAAAAATCCTGCTAGTTTCCTAGCTCTCATTTCTATATTAATTTAATTAAAATAATGGCTTCAGGAGCTTATTAGGTGCCATATTCAATTAATGGGAAGCTCAAAAAACAGCCAAAGCGAACGGTGACTGTTAGCAGCATTATTTGTATTAGTAGAATTGGCAAATCGTTAATATAAAGCTATTCCGTACATTGCTTTGTCACATTCGATTTTTTGGAACATAACAATTCAAAGTTGGTTACCCTATGACGCCGATGGAGTTAGATAAATTGTATTTTTTATTTAGTAAAAATCCTGCTAGTTTCCTAGCTGTCATTTCTATGTCAATTTAATTAAAATAATGGCTTCAGGAGCTTATTAGGTGCCATATTCAATTAATGGGAAGCTCAAAATGCAGCCAAAGCGAACGGTGACTGTTAGCAGCATTATTTGTATTAGTAGAATTGGCAAATAGTTAATATAAAGCTATTCCGTACATTACATTGTCACATTTGATTTTTTGGAACATAACAATTCAAAGTTGGTTACCCTATGACGCCGATGGAGTTAGATAAATTGTATTTTTTATTTAGTAAAAATCCTGCTAGTTTCCTAGCTCTCATTTCTATGTCAATTTAATTAAAATAATGGCTTCAAGAGCTTATTAGGTGCCATATTCAATTAATGGGAAGCTCAAAAAACAGCCAAAGCGAACGGTGACTGTTAGCAGCATTATTTGTATTAGTAGAATTGGCAAATCGTTAATATAAAGCTATTCCGTACATTGCTTTGTCACATTCGATTTTTTGGAACATAACAATTCAAAGTTGGTTACCCTATGACGCCGATGGAGTTAGATAAATTGTATTTTTTATTTAGTAAAAATCCTGCTAGTTTCCTAGCTCTCATTTCTATATTAATTTAATTAAAATAATGGCTTCAG